>JAPMOQ010021195.1:392020-407497 GCA_026543055.1 Argiope trifasciata | reverse complement strand
GTATTGATGCATTCTGAAAATGAATTAAGAGAGGTTACGTTGTTGTAAGGAATTCGATTTTGTTAAATTTTAACGTTCGTAAAATATTTTTTTTAAACTATTGTTTTGCTGTTTTATGTTTTTGCATTTAGAGAGTACAAATTTTGTGTTGAATTAGCTCTGAATATTATTTTTTACTGATAAAATCTGTTTCAGAAGTTTTTTGAAAATAATACGATAGAAAGGAATTTTCTCTTGTGAAGTAAGTTAATTGGAGTAAGGATAAAATTATTCTATTTGACAATTTTTTTTTGAACTTTGAACTGTTTCAAAGGAGTATATGAATAACAAAGAACATTTATTAATCAATTATATTACCTGAAGATTCATTTGGTGATACTTTTCATTACTTGAAATGTACTTTAATGTGCGACTTAACATTGTCAAGGATGTCAATAATGCCAAATCGCCAAAGTAAAAAATCAAGACTTCCATTTTCTATTAAATTTAAAACAACTAAATTTATCGATCATGTACAGCTCAACAGACAACTATTGAACGTCTGGAAACAGTTCTATTGGATTAATCTGGTTTGGTTTAAAATGGTACTAGGGTCCGTTTGAACATTCTGCGCCAAGCGTTCTGATAGGGCTGAAGATTTAAAGAATTTCAAAGCCAAGATGAATATTCAAACCATTTACTTCTTCGTTAAGGAACAAATGAATAATCGATTCTTACTACCAAACGGCTGTTTTGAGAACTCTTTTCAATGAGCTGGAAAACGAAAAAGAGAAAAATTTCATATATCATAAAATTTGTAGAATATGGGTTAATTCCCAGTAAACGGAACGCTCCTTGTCCGCCATCTTGTATTTGGCGACTATTGGCGAAACACGACTCCGCGAAGCACACGCCAAGTACCTAAGCCTAAAAGAAAAAGAAAGGGTGAAGTTGACAAGGAGAAAATAAGTATCGCCCGAGAAATGGCGTCAAAAAATCGCCAAAATAGCGCACTGTATACTGGGATAGAGCCAGAATATGATACAATTTGCCAAAAAATGCTGCACCCGAAAACCTTCTCGGCATTCATTATCTATGCCATTATATTACCATCATATATCAAAATGTGGCTTACGACACGATATTTATGATATTTATAAATAAACTTCGTTGGTAAGACTTAGGGGTATTTGCCAATTTCAACGGTGACCAAAAAGCGCCAAGAAAAAATTTCGCCAATTTGGCGATTTCAAGTGCTTAACCAACAGAACATGTGATTTGTGTGTGTGTATATATATATATTTACTTGAATATGTTTTAAAAATTAGGTGGAATATTTTCTAGGAGCCTTTTTTGTCGTCATTAAAACTGAACTGTACCAACTCAAGATTAGTAAACGGTTTCTCGCCAAGCGACTTGATCGACTAAAAACTACCAAAATTCCACCATCTTGGAGGACTGTTAGAAATAGTAATAAATTGCTTTTATGGTTGCAATGAAAAATTGTTCCGATTACTTTTGGAGATAAATTACGCCAATAGAATTCAGTTGTGGCCACCATACGTTAATTTTAAATGCTGCCACCTAGGCAATGAAGGGATTTTTCTTTTACTTACCAACCCTTATATGCAAAATAATGGCATTTGACGAAAATTGGACGAGAAACATAACATTCTATCATGGACTTCTTCCAACATACACACTTTGCAAAAGATCATATCAAGCTTCTAACTTTCTCGTCCTAAAAAGAAAAGAGAGCAGAAATGTTTAAGTTCAGATGCGTGAATCATGTATCTTTCATTAACAAAAGCAAAAAATATGGAATAGTATATAAAATATATATTTGAAGATCATAACATCCCAATCAATGACAATCAAATCAAATTTGTTACAAAAGAAAGAAGTAGAAGAAAAAAAAAAACTTGTGGAATTAGTAATTCAGCAAAATATGAAATAGAAGTATCTACAATCATTCAAAATACATCAACAAATATTAGGAAATTATAGCGAAAACGTTATGAATAATATAGTATGCATTTCGATAACTTTTCAAAAATTTAGGTGGTTGGTTAGCTCGTTCTTCCAACGAATATCACGAGAAAAGTTCTAAAATATGAACTCTACCTAGTCTGGCGCAGCATGGTCAAAGCTATGGCCCTTGTGCCAAAAAATCAAATCAAAATCTTAAAAAAATAAAAATAAAAGTTTGGTGTGCTAAAAAAAAGTTCTAAAATTTTATTATGCTGTACTTCTGAGCATAATAAAATTCCATCCGTCGAGGCTTTTAAAATTTGGATAACAGAATATTCTCAATGTTATCAAAACATCCGTTCCTGCTTTGAATCGAACGTACACTTTTCTTTTTGTTTCTTTCTTTTCTTTTGCTTTTGCTGTTTTATTTTCCGTCGCCATTTGTGCCCATTTTTATTTTCTTTCCTTTTCTTCGCTTTTTGTTTCTCCCTTTGCAGTGTTCAAAAACATCAACTTTTTTCTTCTCCAGTTGAATGCTAGAAGCATCCGTAATAAAAGACAACGCTACAAAACATTCTGCTCGAAACCTTACTTCGTTATTTTCCAAGAAACGTTTGTCAAAGCCGGCGATGATTTTCAAATAAACAACAAGAATATTTATCGCCAAGACAGAATTTCTGACATTTGGCGAAGGTTACTCTAAATTGCAGCAAATTCTAGATTTTCATGCATTCAAATTCTAGCATCGAATTACAAGCTATTTATTTTTAAACATTATTAATATATATTAAGCTACGGGATGTATTTCAGCATCGTAGCATATTAATTTACCAAAACAAAAACTTATTCCTTATTTAAGATTATTGGCTGTCTTAATTTAAAACATCTATCACTAGTTGTATAGCTTGTTTGGAGTGGAGGATTTCTTTAGCCTTATGATAAAAAAATAAATTTAATCAACATATGCATTCCAGCAAATATTACTTCTTCAATCCAATTCCAGGGTATTTGTATCCTCACAATGGTGAACATTTTCTGATTTAAATATATTTCAACTTCAAGCAAAGCTTTAATATCAAGAAAGAAAAGCCGGAGTCAGTCAAGCAATCAGTCCGGAAAAATAGTTTAATTTACAAACTTTCTTGAAATTGGAATAATTGGAACAATTGTTAAATGACTACATAATTTTCTTAGATACAGCAATTTTTAAGTCTTTCAGGGAAATTCTGTTTTACCATGAAACTTTTCCATGGCATTTATTAAAGCAGTGTCTTCAGGATTTTTTTTACAGTTCATTTAATTGATATTTTTGAAAAAATACACCTCAATATAGAATATTTGATCAGCACTAACGATATACTTCTTCACAATAGCGATTCAAAGCTATAATCTCTCTTAGAGCAACATTTAAAATATGAACAGAAAAATGAATGTAATTTAAAATATGAACAGAAAAATGAACCACAATAAGTTTTTATAATCTAAAGCAAATCAAGCGGAAGCATTAAAAATTATATGATTCAGACACATTGTAGTATACAAAAATTAAAATTTTGGTAATGTTTTTTTTTTGTCCAATTTTACTTTTGATTTTTTGTGTTTCATGGAATCCTATTATTACTTTTACAATAAATTTTTTGTCCAATCCGAAACCCTAATTTACAAATCATGTTCCAACGTTGGTGTTTTTCGTACTTAGGAAGATTTGTCAAAATCTCGAATTCGAATATTTTCACGATTTCTATACTTTTTCTATACCACGTATAAGTAAAAAAAGTTGCAAAGTGAAAATATATATAGGCACATACAACAAAAATTAAGCACTATATACAAATAGGGTGTCCTTGGTTAGATTTCCTTTTAATGGTTGGAAGTTTTCCTGAACTCCTTATAGAAGATTGTCTTGCAAATTAAAACTCAGATATGAATAAGCAGGAAATTTTTTCAACTCTTTTCTATTGGAAAAATTCTTTTAATGGCTGTTATTTAGTTAAAATAAAATAATTCTGAGAATCTTAAGATCCATTCAGCACAGGCACATATAATATCTTACTCGACTATATAAAAGTGAGTAAACTTCTCTTCGAATGTTATATATTAAAGAATGGATTTAAAGTTGCTCAAGACTTTGTAAGATACAGATTGTTCTGGTTGAGTTGGATTTACAACTTCATCCAAAGTAACCACTGAATCCATTCTTTCCTCATTAACTGCTTTAGAGACCCATTAATGGAGATGATTGCTAGCTTTTAATGTGAATTTTATAATTGGTTACATATTCAAATGGGGGATTGGTAAGGGATTCATGACCATTGTAAATATAATTTTTTGAGGTACAGGCTGATTTGCAAGCTTTATTTGGGTGGCAAATGAAACAATTCCTTCCTCGCCAAATTGATATAGAAGTCTAATTTGTAAGTACACAAAAGTTGGCTCAGAATGATCAGATCTGTTCTTTGCAGCATAAAATCAAACCAACCAACCAATATTCGTTTTATGGTTGATTAGCATTATACTAAAGTATGATTCAAGTTGAGGAAGTTTGCAGTAGTCGTCTGTGGTAGTATCAGAATTAGTGTTTTTTTCTTCTTTGAATCGATCTAGAGGTTCATCAATGGAGGTAGTTACATCAACTTGTAATCGTATGTTCATAATTCATTGATGTTTGGCAATCAGTGTTGATTTCTTCCAATTGTTTCTTTAGAATGGCATTTTCAACATGCAAACGAAAGTTTACTTGAAAGAACTGCTTGAAAATAACACTGAAAGTGCAAATAGATGCAAATTCTAGTATGTGCATTTTTAACTTCGGAAATATATTTTTCTTCGATAAAAATTATATTTCAAAAAGCTCGCAATCTAAATCATATCATGTAGCTTGAGTCTTAAAAATTTTATTTGATATTTCAGCATAATAATTAAAGTTACTTGTTTAGAAATACATAATTAACTATAATACTGAACTAATTACCTTTTATGGGAATATGCGCCAAATAACAGAACAGACAATGAAGTTTTTTTAAAACGGATAGTTAAAATTAGTTCTATTGAGGAACAATACAAAAAACAAACACTATATACAAAAGTACTATATAACATATACAAGCAGAGGGTTCTTGTATTGGTTTCTTTTAAACGGATGGAGGTTTTCCTGAATTCCTTATGGAAGATTATCTTGCAGAATAAAATTCACAGATAAAAACAAGTTAGAAATTCTTTTGTGTCTTCTCTAGTGTAGAAATTTTGATTATCCTTTTTATGATTGTATTTAACCAAAACAAATCAAGAGATGCTTGAGAACCCATTCAGCACAGGTAGAAATGCCGTCTTACACGATTGTACAAAAGTGAGAAAATTGATCTTAGATGGCTGTTGTTACAAATTCTAAAAATGGATACGTTAAAAGGGACCCTTTAACGTATGGATAGAGATGGTTATTGTTGAGTCTGATTTGTAACTGTATCCAAAGCAGAAACTGATTTAATTCTTTCCTCTTTGACTGCTTTAAAGGCCCATTAATGGGAAAAGAGAATCAGCTTAATGTGTATGCTGATATTGGATACATATTTCAAAAATGGGTTGAGGAAGCAACCGATGGCCACTGTAAACATAATTTTTTGAGTTTCTGTTGGATTTGCGACTTTATTTGGGTGGTAACTGAATCAGTCCCTTCCACACCAAATTGTTCACAAGTCCATAAATGGAAATTACTTTATCAATTTTAAGTACTCAAAGAATATATGTAGCGCAGGGTGTGTGTATTTAATCCAAGGAAAAATTCTTCTTTACTTTTCTTGTTTATTTTCACATACACAAATATATATATACATACATGGACGACGATAACATATATACAAGGAAAAAAACATAAAATAATATTGAAAAATGCCGCTAACAAGGAAAAAAAATATTTTTTAAATATTTAATATATTTGAAATATAAAAAGTGCCGCTAACAACGAGCGCACGAAATAATACTTTTTGGCGCTAACGGAGAGCGAGAGGGATGCCTGCTTGCACCAGTTTCACATCAACACCGGTTATAGTTGTGTACAAAAAATATCTCAAGATCCCTCCCTTCACATTCCAAACATACTTATGGGTTGGAGCATACTGCGCCATCTGTGTTCAGTATTCATTTATATATATGAACAAATATACAAAGAATAAAAGACATACACATAAAATAATTAACTAAAAATAAAAATTAAAAATAATTAAATCTCGTAATCAATATATATTTATTTATGTTTGACTATCAGTGTAGTGCCGGTTGTTTCAAATTAAGGATGTTTGCAGCCTCGTCTGTGGTAGAATCTGAATCAGATTTTAATTTCTTCTTTGAGTCGATATTGAGGCTCATCAGTGGATGTAGCAGCATTAACTTTTGCATTCTGTGGCTCATAATTCATTGATATTTGACGTCTTGTGTTGTTTTAGTTCAATTATCCTTTTAGAGGGGAATTATCCACATAAAAACGAAAAATCACTTGAATATAAACTCGAAAATAACACCAAAAGAAAGTGCAAACTGAAGTATGATCCAAAAGCAAAGAAGCTAACTCCATGATGCCCATTTTTAGCTTCGAATTTTTTTTCTTCAGTAAAAATTATATTTAAAAAACTCGTAATCATATCGCGTGGACTGAAATTTGAAAGTCTCATTTAACAATACAGCTAAAGAATGGAAATTATCTGTTGAAACATGCCTAATTACGTGAAATATAGAAAGCAATGTTTTAATACGTTTATTGCTAATATTCGCCAAATAATAGAACAGACGATGCTATGATATGAAATTGATGAAACTCGTCTTGTTGAGGGATTATACAAAAATCAAACACTACATACGAAAACTTTATCCAATATATACAAATAAAGCGTCATTGGATTGATTTCTTTTTAATGATTAGAGGCTTTCCTGAACTTCTTATGGAAGATTATTTTGTAAAATAAAACTAGTATGCCTAGATAAAAATAAGATGAAAATTCTTTTGAAAGTTCTTCATTGTAGAAATTTTGATTCTCCTTTTTATGACTGTATTTAGTTAAAGTAAAACACATTGTTGAAGTCTTAGAATCCACTAAACAAGAGCAAAAATGGTATCTGATTAGATTTGTACAAAAGTGAGAAAACCGATCTTTGAATGTTACATATTCGAAGAATGCTCAGAAAATAATAATATAAGAAAGTGCTAACTGTAGCAAATTCTAGCACACCCATTTTTAAATTAAAAATATGTTTTTCTTTGATAAAAATTAGATTTTTATTAGATTTAAAACTCATAATCTAAATTACCATATAGAGAAGACAGAAATTTAAAAATGCTATTTAACAATACAGCAACAGAATCGAAATGAATTGCTTAAAAACGCACACTTTATCGGAACAGCAAAAAACTATTAATTAATAAATTTACTATTAATATGCAAGACACGTAATACGGTGAAAATTAATTCGCTTTTATTTTTCCGATAGAAAAAAATTCGAGCTATACAATTGAAAAATAAGCATTACACCTCAACAACAAACAAATCTGAACCAACGTACATATGATAATACTTCTTCACAATTTTAAAATACTACATTCAAACAGAACTTTGAAGAAAAAAAAAATTGACTGTCGCAAATTTCCCGATATCGACACAATCTCACTCAAAAATATTGTTTTCACTGTCATTTCCAGGACAGAAAGATGATGGATTCAAAATACCGTTCACAGCTCTTTTATTCTGAATTCGCATTTATTTATTTTGTTTGAAAAACGTTCAAAAATCGGATTTTGCTCGCTTCTTACTGTTGCCAGATCCCCGAAAGCAATCAAGGTTTTCGAAAATGCATCTGACAGTTATCGATGGTGCTGTTATTGAAATTCTTTCGCACCGTTCCTCCATAAGAACGTGCTTTACGTCGATTTTGGGCGGGAATTTCACTATGACGGAATTCGCCAATGTGCGTGGATTGTTTGCGATAATTACATATCCTCGTAACGTCTAATAATTAATTGTCTCTGCAAGGGGTTGACGTCTGAATCGATTTGCTAATAAGATTCTCTTCCTGTAAAAGTTATCGGAAAATTGGTTTTTATTTGTTTTATAAATACAATTCAGAAAGAAAGCGTTTCCTAAAGTAGCTGAGATATTTTCTCGTCCTTTGTTTTTTTTTTTTTTGTTTTTAATGGATTTCAATCGTTACCCACAATCCGAACATCAGATGGTATGTCGCATAATAAAACATTTAAAGTTTTGAGATTCTAGCTTATTTGAAATATCCAAAGCATTTCATCCACATTGTTTCTTACACCAAGGAATTTCGAAATTTTAAATTGAAAGAATTTTATCTAAACTGGTGTAGCATGGCCAAATCTATGACCTTTGTGTCAAAAAACCAAACCAAACCAAACAAAAGCATTTAAAACCGAGAGATAATGAAATTGTGGATAAAATGATTCAAGAGATTGTAATACAGTAAAGGAGCCTGTGTAAGGCATAGGTTTCGAACGTGGGTGATAACGTTCCCTTGTGGGTGTTTGGGGTTTTCAAGGGGGCGGTAAGACCCGGAGAAAATTTGGAGACGTTGATATGGCATGGAGGGGCGTGAGAAGATTAATCAAATATAGTTTACAATGACTTCAAGGAGCGATACCAGGACATTTTAAACATGGGCATACCATACTGAGTTTTGAATCCTTTTTCCAATGTCACCTTTGGCGCAGCATAGTCAACATCAGGGCTCTTGTGCCAATAAAATCCAAAAAAATCCAAAAAATCCAATGTCAACACAGCAGGATCATTTCAGTTAGAAGAAAATTTAATAGAACTAACGACAAATGAAGAAATAAACATTAAATTTAAAATTAGCTACCAAGAATTTTGGCTGCAGAAGTTTATTTCGCAACTGTATTCAGGATTATGGTCGATTGTTCAACGACCTCTGATAGCATTCCAATCTTCATATTTAGTAGAATGCGGATTTAGTGCTGTAGCAACATTAATAACGAAAGATAGAAATTGGTAGAATGTTACTGAATGTGGTGACTTACTATTGTTTTTAAGTGAAATCGAGTTTGATATTAACAAGCTCCTTAAAATGCATAAAATTCTTCCTTCTAATTAGTTGAGTTAGAAATTCGATGTCTTTAAGTTTTAATCAAAATACTTTTTAATATAATTACGTATGCGCTTTTATTGTTCTCAGAAACTGTCAATTTATTTACTTAGAAAACAATAGTTTATTATAGACTAGCCGCCTTTGGCGACCAGCTGGTTCGCTATGAGTAATGCGTTCTAAAATTTTCAATTAAATCACATATTCATTAGCCTTGAAGTAATTCCGGGCATTGATTGGCCTGAAATTAATATTTTCTTTAAGATGATGGACGGAAAGTTCTAAAAGAACCCGTTTTCTTGATAATATTCTTTAATTTTATAAATTAGTCAGTTTTAATTATCGCTTATGCTTCCAAAATATTAAAAATGTATTTTTCGGTGATGTTGCCAAAATATTAAATATGTTTTTTGATAGAAAGCGAAAAAGCGAAAAAAAATTATTAAATTAATGATACAGATATTGCAAACGATTATAGAAATATGCCATTAGGTCGGGAGTTCAATGCATATCCTGTCTAAATTCAGTCAGGTTTACCGTAAATAAAGAAGATTTATTGAATTAATCATTTAGATATTGCAAACGATTATAGAATCCTTTGCCTTGCATTTATTTTTTCTGAAAGTATCACTTTTTATATTTATGTTATTTTATCCAGTCCCGTGCTGAAAGTATCCTTTCTTTAGACTTAATTTACAATGATAGTTTTTTTATTATTATTTGAACTTCCGTCATTGTTTTCTTTTCTTTTATCCGGTCACGTGATCAAAAAAACATAGTTAAAATATTTCTTTAAAAATTTGTTAAAAATAGAGGCTTAAGTTATACATTAAAACACTGATACCATTAGAAAGCTAATTTTTTAATCTTTAAATTGATGTAAAAATCATGTTTGTGCGATAATATTTTCGGAAGTTATAGTCGAAAAACGTCGAAATTTCGCTTAAATTTTAATTAATTCAAATTCTATTTAAAAATTCGAAAAACGGGCTCCGAGGTGCACATTTCCGACCTCCAAGGTATACATGTACCAAATTTGGTAGCTGTAGGTCCAACGGTCTGGCCTGTAGAGCGCCAACACACACACACACACGCACACATTGAGCTTTATTATAAGTATAGAATAGATTACTACACATTATCAAAACCCCTATCTGTCCTTATGACAGGCAAGTTAAAAATTCAGTAGCGTTTCAGTTCCTATCAATATTTTATCTATTAGTTATTTTTTATTTTATTTAATTCTTATTTTCACCAGGCATTGTGTACGCTCTTATTTCTCTGGAGAGGGAGCGGCAGTATTGAAATATTCACTTTGAAAAGGTAAAGGAAGGTAAGGAAATATTCAAGAAAGGTTTGGAACCTATGGTGTAAAGCAGTGCTCCGCAACCTTTTCTCACCTACGACGCACCTTATTTCTTTCTAGAATTCCGCGGCACACCAGAAGCTAAAGTATATAGGTATTCATTGATACACAAACTTTACAATAAATGTATTTGAAAGGTATACATACATAAAACCGTAACATATTTATTTCTACGCAATCATAATAATTATTAATGTGATACCTGCGCTTGTTTCAATGAACACAAAAGTTTTATATTTGGCTCAATATTTAACACCGCGACCCGAAGTTCTTGGTCAAGATCTTTTAAGTATGACCGCTTATCATTTTTAATTAATACAAGAGTTGAAAACTTTGCTCACATAAATATGTCGTCGTTAATGGAAGTAATGTTAAGATTGTTTTGTAGGAAATGTGAGGATATTCTTTTTTAACGTAAATCCAGAAAACAGCTAATGGAACTTCGGAGAAGTATAATTTTAAAGTCATGTCATTATTTAAATCTGCTCTCACCAGGGTACCATTGAATAATTATTTAGTTATAATAATTATTCTTTAGTGTATTTAGAAAAATAGACTTTATTATGAAAAAAAAAATGTCATTGTGTATTAAATATATGATGAAAAATTGTAAAATGTCAAATACAATGTATTTGATCACGGCACACCTGTATCTGGCTCATGGTATACCGGTTGCGGGGCACTGGTGTAAAGGATGAAATGCTTTTGCACACTATCAGAAACGAAAGAGCAGACAAGGCTGCCAAATTGGCTACTGCCACAAAGAATACTACTACATCTTTCAAAGACTTAAAAAAGCACATAAAAATATTTCTTTTAAACAATTGGCAAAGAAAAGAGATATCGAAAGCCAAAACAATCTTTATGGAACTAAACCTACTGTCGAACTTTGGCCTTCTCAAATTAACAGAAAAGCGTATACATTTCTCACTAAATTGCAAGTGAATCATACTCGATATACACTCCATCATCTGCTCTTAGGAGAACAAACTCCAATTTTTTTTTTCTCTGTGCTGCTGCACTATATCACACATATATACTTTCTAAATGCCTACATTTTTATAAACAACGTTTACATATTTTTAAATTTAATAATATTTTTTATCTACTTTACGTGGAAAAACACCACTTGATAACCTCTCGCTCTTTCTAAAATAAATTGGTTTTTATTCACATGTTTAGTCTATTTTTTTTTGTCCTTGTGCCAAAAACCCAAATCAAACATTTAATGGATCCCTAAGAAAAATCGAAAGAAACAAAATCTTTATGTAGATAAGGAAACGTATCTTGCACATAAACAACTTTTCCATTTTTGAAATTTAAAGTTCAGTAATATTTGCAAAGCAGAACCAAATTACATTTTACTTTACAATTTGTAGGACCTACCAACAACCAAACATTTTTATTGACTCTTTTTTTTAACTAACAAATGTTATGATTACAATAACAAAACATTTAACTGTGAATTTCCCTCAAGAGCTGTAAGTTTCGGCATCTCTATTTTTAAAATGAATTCGATATTCCAATTTAAAAGCAATTTTATACAAAATGATGAATAAATGTAAAACATTTTTCACGCAATCTAAACGCTTATAAAAGGTTTGCGAAAGCTGTTAAACTGATGAATCAATCAGTTTGATGTAAAAAAAAAGTTTACACTGATCTGCAAACAAATTTGAAAACATGAATGAAAAAGAAAATACTAAAAGCAATATTCTAAAATTAAAATAATATTTGTTTTTTTTTTATTTGAATAATTCTGAATATACGGTTCTTTTTCAAATCAAATGCAAGAACGAAATTAAATTACCCTGAAAATGTCGTGAAAACTCCCCCCAGAGGAATTTGTACCCCCCCCCTTGAGTTGCCAGGTTCCATAAGCAATTGCTTTCTTTGCATATTTTATCATCCTTTTCTGCAGCCTTCTCTAATTTTGTAGATTGAAAATTTCTTTATGTTTTGACGATAGAAATCTATCTCCATTTTTAAAATAAAAGTAAACATATTTGGACTTCTGCATATTGAATTTTGGATTTAATTGGTGGAATAAAAGATTGATATAAGGAAATATTAAAAAAACAGATATAAAACATCAAAACTTTTATTTTATATCCAACTTTTCTTTCTATTTTTTGCATAACATAGCACTTTTTGAATTTATAGAGTCATCCAGATCTTATTAGAAAGTTATAATGTCCTAAATTGATTTAAATATTGGAAATTCCCAAATAAAGATAAATCATTCGCTTTGTCTTTAAAGAGCAGTTCAATCATAAGCATATTCTGATCATGCATCACAGTTACCCACTTCAATATTGCTTCGAATTTATTGAATCTTAAGCGATTTAACTCATTTTTAATCTACTTCTACGTCTTGAAAGCTTTTTAACAGACACTCAATTTTCAATTTTTTGAATTATATTTCTACGAATGTCTCTTAACAATGAATGCAGTTCAGCAAATTAAATGATAGAAAACGAAGCTTTATACCACGAATATTTGATAAGACAGAGAACAGATATGACAAAAATACAGAATAATATAAACACAAAGCATGTTCAGAAATCACTTATAAAATAGCAGTTACAGTACCAGAAATCGCTATTATACTGAAGTTCGTTGTATAGGCACAACTCCAAAGCGAATTTAACTCGTTAGTAAAATAGCAGTTACAGTAACTCGTATTTAATAAAACTCGTTATAACTCGTATTTAATAAAATAGGTTAACTCGTATTTAATAAAATAGCAGTTACAGTACCAGAAATCGCTATTTTACTGAAGTTCGTTGTATAGGCACAACTCCAAAGCGAATTTAACTCGTTTGAATACACTGGAAATTCAACAGAGTATTGAGTTGCATGAAATTCTTCAGAAGAGTTTCTGTATCTCGATTCCTGGAAAAGATAGTGGTATAATTCTTACCTTTTCCAGAAATTTCCTTTTAGTAGTCAAATAGTTACCAGGGTCGATGGAAATTGGCTTTACATTCATTAAAAATCTCTGTAGATATCTTTTCAATCATAAAACTAACATGATTATGAAATGGTATTACAGATTCATTACACTATATTGAAAATTATTCTATATTACGTATATATTACTTTTGCATACCGCTTTCTGCATTTATTATTGAGCTAACTTTTAGTTAACTTTTCCTTGAAAATCTGCTTAGGAACTTTAATTATTTTTAAAAACTAACATTTAACTGAATTTCAAGACAAAAATTTCACTCCAAATTCGGGTAGTAATTCCTTGAATAGAATTTAAGAATAACATTTGAGTAAGAATAGCAAGTTTTATTGTTCACTATATCCAATTTACAGTTCTGGAGTAGTTTCTATTGCAATAAGAAATGTTGAACCAGTTTTCTTCTTTTATTTAATTTATACCCCCCTTCTTAAAATTATGTTTCTTAAGATCGCAATCCATGGTGATTTTTTCACTGTAATATGTATTTATTATCATTATTTGGTAAAAATTTTATTCGATATATATAGAATTTTCATTTGATATACAGAAAATACTTTTCTATCGAAAATCTATAATTTTTTTCAAAGATATTTATTTCTCTATATATAGAGATTTTCGATTCATGGAAATCCGACTATCGTTTGAAATAACGATAGAACTGAAAGTAGTTTCAGTAAACTGATACCCCATTCAGGTATGAAAAGAAAAAAAATAGAGATGTGACCTATTAAGGTTCAAAAAATTATTATTTTTTTTCCTCCAGAGGCTGCTTCATATCACCCAAAGCTTCCTTTAATCCGTTGTTAGTTAAAGGTCGGAAAAGAAAAGGCTTCTGGAAATGCTTTAAGAAAGAAAGAAAAGCTTTTCTAACCTCTAGTTTCCGAAATCATCTTCAGAATCCTCTTATATTCTTCTTGCATTATTCGGGATTCTTCGTAGTACCAATTTTTTCAAAGCATTTTGTGCATTTTTTTTCTCAATTTTTTTCCTATATATTTTTCATTGTTTCATTAATTATCCAAATATTCGATTATGAGATTTTGATGGAATTCCACATTTTAAATTTCTATGAGTTAGTCTGTGAGCCTATGCTGTAATTCAGAACTACTGTTAACTACAAACATGAAATTGGGCACGTAACTTTTTCGTTCAAATTTCTATCAAATTAATTTGTTATGTAACTTCTTTCCATAAATATTTTGTACTAGCTGCCTTGACGACAAGCTGGTTAGCCAGTATTAAGTATAGCTAAAATTTTCAATGAAATATTTCAGAGACTTGTCTTTTAATAGCTTCTTCATAAAAATACTTTTAATATTGAAATTTTGAGTCATATAATTATCTTATACTATTATAAAAGCCTTAAGTCATAATTTACTGTATATTCCACTAACTTTCTGTTGGCTCTTGTAAAAATTCTAACTTTAAATAAAAAAACTGAAATGAATGAACTTGAATTAATATAATTTTTTTAATGAAATCAATTATTTTTTTTTTTGAAAATATAATTATTGAAAATTTTGTCGTTAAGCGTTTAAATCTTAAATAAAAAACGGAGTTGAAATGCTTTCTGAAAAGCATTTTAAAAATAGAAACAATTTATAGATTAAAAACATATTTATAAGATATATTTTTTTAAACTTCAACTTGATGTAAAAATTAATTTTGAGCACTAGTTTTGTCAAAAGTTAACTCAAAAAAACCCACCGAAGTTTTGCTTGGTTTACAATTAATTAAAATTCTAATTAAAAGTTCAGAAATAGTTTCATGGAGCACATTCACGGCCTTCAAAGTATACATAGATCAAATTTCGTAGCTGTAGGTCAAACGGCTTGTCCTACAGAGTGCTTACGTACACTACACATATATATCTATTAAAAATATAGATAAATAAATAAATTTATTCAATTACATTCCTGAAATAGAAAGGAAGAGTACATTGATGATATATATACAAAAATGAATAGTGAGTTATGAATAGGGACATAAAAAAACGATATTGCATGTAAACATATTTAGAAAAAAAAAAAAAAAACCCCAAATACAATCAAAATACTATAACCCAAAATGAAGAACTAAAAAT
>JAPMOQ010021195.1:354020-376915 GCA_026543055.1 Argiope trifasciata | reverse complement strand
CCGATATAAAGGAAAAAACATTTCAATGGTACAAACCGATATAAAGGCAAAAACATTTCTTCCAAATAGTATTATACATTACTAGATATATTGCATTCTGCCTTGATATTGTAAACTGCTTTGAATGGAATAAACTCCACTTCACAAAAATTACTAATGATTGTTAATGGTGAAACTAAAGGTATTATCTCTAAATATTTTTATTCTAGTAACTGATGATAGTTGTCTTTTAAAATATCTGTATCGTGTCTATATTTTAGCTTAAAAAATTATATATATGCGGGATAATGGAAAAAAATGCCATAATTTGTGCAAGAAAATCGATATAATATACAAAATTGAAAAATATTCCTATCTAATTAATATTTTAAAATGTCCTAAAAAGTTTTTTGGTATTCTTTAAATTCTTAAATTCTTTTTATGAAATTATATGGTAATCTTTCACACGAATGATGGTCAGAAAGTAAAACGTTTTAGAAAGGTAGCTTCTTTGTCTACAATAAAGTATTAATACCAGTTTAATTCTTTTTAAAAATCAAAATGACTTTGTATAACTTTTGTACAAAAATTATAAATAGTCCGACTGCATCAACTTTATGGCTTTCTCTCATTTCAAAATCTATAACAGTTTTTTCTATTAATTCAATTAAAAACCTGTTAGAAGCATATCATACATTATGTCAGGAAATTATAAATGTTTTCATGAATACTTAAAATATTTTAAAAATTCATCTTAAACATATTTAGTGTACTTTAGAAGTGCGAAACGCGCTAAAATTTAAAACTGAGATGATATTCTAGTTTCACCAAAAACAACAACAACCATCAAGCAGTTTTCTAAGTGAATAGATTTGAACAGTTTGAAAATTCAAGAAATATTCTCAAATCAGCAAGGACACATTAAAGTAATGCCTTATGAGTAATCTTTTGAAGTTGATCATGGAACACAGCACATACAAATATTCTTATTTGTAGCATTAAGTTTTATCCAGTTGTTAGATACATTTCACAAGCCTCGCTTTGTATGTGACAATGCATAATTAAAACAGGAACATTAACAGACGAACTCCAGACAACATAGATCAATATTTTATGGAGTGCATTATAATACGATGGCAGTTGGAAAGCTTTCTGCAATCCATTACCAAAATGTTCAAGAAGGATTTTAGAAATTGTTGCAGATATGATACATGTAAAGTTTTACAGCAGGCTGAACCTTTCAGAAATTATGAAATCATATCAAATTCATTTCAAGTCATACAAGAATGTTTAGTTTCAAGTAATAGCACTTTGAAAATTGCCACTATGTTTGTTCTTATTACCCCAATTCTCATGAAAAATCTAGTTTTTCAAACCCATTTCAATTCACCCCCTCCTAATTTTTGATTATTTTGACGATTTTTAACCTGAAATATCTGAGTAATAACATCAAATCGAGACTCATTAGTAAATGATGGCAGATTTTGTTCTTATTTATATTCACATCTCTCTTAACCATGATATAACAGCCTATCCAAAGAAATTTACGAAGGTCTTGCTGATCAAAGAGCTTAGAAAGAACTTATCTACGAATCAAAGCTGCAAATTGATACATTGAAAAGACGTAAAATAAAAATTTTTGTAACATATTATTAATGAAAAGATGTTCATAAAATGAACCTGAATTGTGAATTTTAAGTATTACTTTTAACCTTATTTAATTTTACTTTTGTGTATAAAGTATACAAGAGAAGATAACAGATAATTTAAAAAATTCGATCTGGAGACTTTGAGGAACGTTCTGTCTGTCTGTGAACACAGTAATTAAAAAGATAATAAATAAATAAAAACAAGTGGATGAAATTATCTTAGTGATTTTTTTATACCAAATTATATATTCCTACCAAATTTTGAGCGAAATCAGACCGATAAAGGTTTTTTACCATATGTCCATGTGAATGTAGACAAATTAAATTCGTAACAGATTGGAAAGGAGGGGGTTGATTTATAGCGTATTAATCAGAAGTGCAGATCTTAAAATTTTTATACAAAATCCACCAACTGTAGTATATTTTCGCCGTGCAGTAAGCCTCGTGGTAAGGAAGATAGTTCTGCAAATATGTTTATTAATGACTGCTGAATGGATGCCAATACAGATATCTTACATCTTGGCTACAAAAACGAAGAACCCAAAATATTCAAGAATCTTGCGAAAGCTCAATTCGGACTTGAGTTCTAAAATTTGTTCTAGAACATTCGATGCGCTATCACGGAAGCCACAAAAAATAAAATGGATACTAGAGGCAGCATTGAATCTAATCGGGAGACGCAAGTAATTGAATTAAATATCCATTTGTAATATCATCTCCAGCGAGCTTTCACCGTGCTTTGTGCTATTTTACTTTCGGCACTGCTACACCATTAATTATCTATCATCACAACAGCATACTTGTGTTATACATCTTACTGTAAGTGCTGTTTTATATGCGATTCGTCTATATTTTGCTACTGTGGATTTATGATTGTATTTAGAATAAAGCGACTTTCTCCGTTATTGTATCTATTGGACGCCAAAAGGATTTTTTCTGCAGCAATGTGTATGAAATAATTTCAATGGAAGGGGCATATATAAACCTGAGATTAAGTTTTATACTTTATTCTGATAGGCAGACTTCCTACAGAGATATTTTATTCAAAATTCAATAAAAAATCCATATTTTTTTAAGGTACGACTATACATCAAATCCAATCTAGCTTGTACCTCTGAATTATTGTGTTCAAAGATTCAAAGACATAGTTTCAAAAATTGTTTCAACTCAGTGAGGAAAGTCTACAAGGGGAAAGTCCATCAAAATCCCAAAGTATTTCAATCCAGTTTTCACTGACCATAATACTTAGCATAAACAGTCTGCGATACAAATTACGATGAATTTTGAAATACAAAATTCATTCTCCTATCAAATATAACTACAGAGTGTAAACTGCAATTTCTAAGCTCCTAATAACATCTCAATTCTTTTAAAATTGCATATCTTAATCACGGAAAAATTCATTTTGAGATCATTCTCTGAACATCCTGACATTAAACTTCACTCTTTAAGTGATATGATGGTCGTTTTCTGCCAATAAAATGATGAAAAATATTTAATCATGTAATTTAACGTACTTCGTTCGTATCCGTTTGTCCTATTGCATGAAATTCGCTGTAAGTACTCGGTTGCTAATTACCATTTTAACGATGTCTCTGGAAGTGCAGAATTCATGCCTTCCAGTAATTAGTTCAATTTGGGACAATCGATTTTAGCTTGTCTCGCTGGAATGTTTGTAGAATGCAGAATTAATTTTCCCGCCATTTCAGAAGACGACCACTTTGACAAATTTCTGGCGGAAAAGTGGCACAAGTCAAGGTTGTTCAGATAAATTGCTCATTGTAATATTAATATGAATATTTATTTTACAATGATGGATTATTATTGTGCATATTAAATTATTCATATTATTTTTTTATTTGGAAACTCATATTAATAAACAGTAGTGTATTGCTGTCAAAGAGTTATATCTATATCTATACTTATAATAAAGCTCAATGTGTGTGTGTGTGTTGGCGCTCTACAGGCCAGACCATTGGACCTACAGCTACCAAATTTGGTACATGTATACCTTGGAGGTCGGGAATGTGCACTTCGGAGCCCTTTTTTCGAATTTTTAATTAGAATTTGAATTAATTAAAATTTAAGCGAAATTTCGACGATTTTCCACTATAACTTCCGAAAATATTATCGCACAAACATGATTTTTACATCAATTTAAAGATTAAAAAATTAGCTTTCTAATGGTATCAGTGTTTTTATGTATAACTCAAGCTTCTATTTTTAATGAATTTTTAAAGAAATATTTTAACTATGTTTTTTTAGCACGTGACGGGATAAAATAAAAGAAAACAATGACAGAAGTTCAAAATAAAAAATAAAAAAACTGTCATCCAAATCAAATCTAACGGAATGCAACTTTCAGCACGTGACTGGATAAAATAAAAGAAACAAAATGTGATATTTTCTAAAAAAATAAATGCAAAGCAAAGGTTTTTATAATCGTTTGCAACATCTAAACCATTTATTCAATAATTTTTTTTTTTTTCCTTTTTCGCTTTCTTTAAAAAAACATTTTTAATATTTTGGCAACATCACAGAAAAAAAACATTTTTAATTTCAGGCCAATCAATGTCCGGAATTACTTCAGGGCTAATGAATATGGGACTTAATTGAAAATTTTAGAACGCATTACTCATGATGAACCAGCTGGTCGCCAAAGGCGGCTAGTAAACAATATGTTTTGGACCATATCAAGCTTTTACATTAATTTAAACTGTTTTAATAATTCTTTTCGTTTTGAAATATTTGAAATTTTTAAAATATTTTAAACACTGATCAACCACATTGCATACAATAACGTGTCTGAGACGCGCATCGAACTATTGAATTTTTAAATTTTAATCTGCAATTAAGTGAAAAGTGTTAAATAATTCAAAATGAAAAAAGTCTCTTGAAACGTATTATTATTAAAGGGATTAAAATAATAGTAAATATTCCAATTTGGAAGCTATTAAATTTGTCATTTAATTAGGAAGTTAAGTAAATTCGTATGTAAAGTAGTTAATACTGATGTAAGTTTTTTAATCTGCCATTTTAAAATAAAATGAAAATTAAAACACTATCAAGCGTATTATCTTTTTGACTATTTATACCCTAATTTATTAATTATTCTATACTAGCCGCCTTTGGCGACCAGCTGGTTCGCCATGAGTAAAGCGTTCTAAAATTTTCAATTAAATCACTTATTCATTAGCCTTGAAGTAATTCTGGGCATTGATTGACCTTAAATTAATATTTTCTTTAAGATGATGGACGGAAAGTTCTAAAAGTTCACCTTTTCCTAATAATATTCTTTACTTTTATAAATCAGTCAGTTTTAACCATCGGTTATGCTTAGTAAATATTAAAAAAAAATTCGATGATGTTGCCAAAATATTAAATATGTTTTTTTAAAGAAAGCTAGAAAGGGAAAAAAAGTATTTAATTAATGATAGAGATATTGCAAACAATTATAGAAATATGCCATTAAGTCGGGATTTCAATGCATATCCTGTCTAAATTCAATCAGGTTTACCGTAAATAAAGAAGATTTATTGAGTTAATGATATAGATATTGCAAACGATTGTAGAAACCTTTGCTTTGCATTTATTTTTTTTAGAAAATATTACATTTTATATTTCTTTTATTTTATCCAGTCACGTGTTGAAAGTTGCATTTCTGTAGATTTATTTTGTGATGATAATTTTTTTATTTGAACTTCCGGCATTCTTTTATTTTATCTAGTCACGTGCTAAAAAAAACATGGTTAAAATATTTCTTTAAAAATTCGTTAAAAATAGAAGCTTAAGTTATACATAAAAACTCTGATACCATTAGAAGGCTAATTTTTTAATCTTTAAATTGATGTAAAAATCATGTTTATGCGATAATATTTTGGGAATTTATAGCGAAGATACGTCGAAATTTCGCTTAAATTTTAATTAATTCAAATTCTAATCAAAAATTCGAAAAAAGGGCCCCGAGGTGCACATTCCCAACCTCCAAGGTATACATGTACCAAATTTGGTAGCTGTAGGTCCAACGGTCTGGCCTGTAGAGCGCCAACACACGCACACACATTGAGCTTTATTATAAGTATAGATATAGATGATATGCTTTGCGCTAACTTTTAGTTATATTAACATCTCGTTTTTAAAGCAACAATAGGCTATTTTGAGACGGACCGCGTCATTTTGAATTGCGGTCATATAGCGAGAATAACCCCTGAGCTGCCACCTCCTCTCCAAATTTCCACTTCACACTAGCGGGTTGACATTTGGTCCCAAAGGATTTAGCATGTAACACACCTATTTACTTACACAACTGTTTGGTGGAATTGGATCTCGAATCTGACACCCTCCAGTTCCAAGACAGAGATCTGACCATCAGAGGACAGCTGCCATGCTTTGCGTTAAATCTCATCTTTAAGAAATGTAGTCTGCATGTTTTTCTCTGATCATTTTTTCTGTCCAATATTTGATGTAGAACTATAATTTTGCAGTAAAAATCGCCTGTGCATTAAAAAAAATCTAAATAGTATGCAGCGTATGATTCACAAATTATAGATAACCAGCTAGAAGATTAGTATCAAATTTGAAGCAGATCAATATAACTGTGGTTTAAAAATTCAAATGCTAAACATTATCTATCTAAGTCCTAGTATTCATAAATAACTTTCTTATATAGACTATACACTAAATTTCATTTCTCTTGTTAAATATTTTTTGGAATTATCGTGTTCAAAGGCATCGCTTCTAAAATGTATTTTCAGTCTCTGGCAAATGTTAAAGCATCGAAATTTATCAAAATTTTGATCTTCAGATTTTTTATGATTACTATATTTTGTCTTTTTATATTTCACACATGATGAAGTAAAAAGAAAAGATACTTAAGGGGCTGTTTTTATGAAAGCAAACAATTACGTTTTTCATTGTTGTGCGATTTAATTATTCAATTTACCTGAATAATATTTGTATCTCATTCAAAGAAGTTCTCTTTCAATTTCGAAAATTTCATATTAATTGAAATCGATAGAAAGATTAAACATTTCTCTTCGTATTTCCTCGTGTACTCAGAATAGAAAAGAGATTATAAATGTTCAAAATTGAAACTCATGATTTTTATGAAACTTCACGTTTCAGACCTCCGTTAGTTCGAAACAAACATTTCTGCAAAGTGTCCATCGGTCGGCCTGTCTGAGAGAAAGATAACTCGAAACACTTTAAGCTAGATGAAATTTGGTTTACGGTCTTTATATCAAATTTGTAGATATTTATCAAATTTTGTGCAACATCCATTCAGAGGAAGTATTACAGCTGTTAAAATATGCCAACATAATAAATATCAAAAGAAAAATTATCTATAACATTAATATATATAAAATTTGGTATACAGAATTAACATCTATAGTCTAGATATTTATCAAAATTTGATGTGTTTCAGTCTGTCCTTTCAAAAACATAAAAGCGATAGCTCAAAAACGCAATTACTTAAATACATCAAATTTGACATCCATTTTGTGATTATAAGTGTAATTTGTGTGTCAAATTTTTATTTCAGAAAAAGGAAAACACATCGAAAGTTGAAAAAAAAAAAAAAACGCATCGAAAACCTTAATTGGGATATTGTTAACTACATGTCAGGGATTAATAACTCGTGAAGAAAGACACGATAGATTTAGTAAAAATGCTAAATTCATGTCAAAGGTTAATATTTCATAATTAATGTAAGCCAATATAAGCAAGGCATTATTTTTTTTTTATCAAAGTGTATACCAGAAAGTTTTGGAACAGTCACTCCCATTGGTTGAGTAATAGTTATTAATGGCTCAAAAAAGGAAATAATATTTAAAAGTTTTATGACATAAGAATTCTGATTGGTATTCACTTCCCACTGTGTAATTTTTTTGCAAGAACTCTGATTCATTCCTGCCTTGAAGACGTTATATTAAGTCCTGATTTTCAATTTTGCAGGCGTCATCGATACTTTACATCGACACACAACATCCTGTTAGTATAAGATAATTAACGTATGTTAAATGTATTATTATGTAATAAAAACTTATTAATTATTTAATTAAACTTATTGAATCTTAAACTCTTCAATTATATTTTGCATTTTTGTAAAAGATGTTGACAGTCTATAAAATCATTCCATCTTCATGCCAAAAACAATCCTTTGGTTTTAAAGATTTTCAATCTTTTTAATAGACTTTTCCTATGTTGGATTTACTATTTTTCTATATTGGGTTCCTTCTAACGTAGGTATTGTGGGCATTGGGAAGGTGGACAGTGCAGCCAAATCTGCTACTGCTATAACAAATATTAATATCCCAGTCAGTGACTTAAAAAACTCATAACTTTTTTCTATCCTTCAAAATGGCAGACATTATGGGATCTGTTAATAAAAAACATACTACATAGTGTTCAACCTCATGTTGAATCTTGGCATGTCTTCCAAATAGAAAAGCAGGCACTATCTCAACCCGTTTATGCATAGAATACACTAGATTCACCCATCGCCATCTACATTTTGGAGAAGGGACACCAATGTACCCGTAGCATAATCAATTGCATCATTACTGTTTATCATATTTTCAGTAAATGTCCAATTTTCAGAATTCAACACTTATACTATTTCAAGAACTTCACATTTTCTCAATTCTTTTATAAAACACAATATGCTCCTCTTTTTGATTTTTTAAAATCTATAGTTTTTTTAATCTCGGTATTTAAGTTTTCTTCTCTTTTTTCAAATGTTTTTTTTATACCGCATTTTATAACTAAAATTTTCATTTCAATCCAAAAAAAAAAAAAAAAACCGATACAGTGGGATTTGTTAACAGAAAACAAACTTCATAGCATTAAACCTCGTGTTGAACCTTGGCCATGTCTTTCAAATAAAAATGCGGACACAATCTTAACCCGTTTACGCATAGGTCATACTAGATTCATCCATCGACATCTACTTTTTGGAGAAGATGCACCAATTTGCACTCAGTGCAATTGCATCATTACTGCTTACCATATTCACACTGAGTGTACAAACTTTAGTAATCAACGCTTATACCATTTTAACAACTTCAATTTTTCTGATTTGCTAGATAAAACACCACATGCTAATGTTTTTGCATTTTTGAAATCAATAGGTTTTTTATCCCCATATTTAAATATTCTTCAAGTTTTTAAACTGTTTTTACATTGCATTTTATAGCTGAAATTATATATTTTAATCCTAAAGCAAACTCAGTTTGGCGCAGCATAGTCAACACCATGGCTATTGTGCCAAAAAAATCCAAAAAATCCAAATCCTAAAAAAGATACAGTTTGTTGCAGAATAGCCAACATCACGGCTCTTGTGCAAATGAAATTTAAAAAAAATTCAAATACAAATCAATGTTTGAAATAAAATGTTGAATAAACAACACAAAAGCAAAAATTATTATTCGTAATAATAACTCCATCAAAGCAAAAATTTGTAACAAACTCATTAAAGAAAGAAAAAGAAAAGAATAATAACCACCATTTTCTTATTCGCCTCAAAAAAAAGTATTAAGAATTCGTTCTGCAGAATTTACTAAATGGCTCAGTTCCGGCAAAAATGCGCCAGCTTTTATAATAATTACAAATGAAGAAGTCATTTCATTGTCAGGGCAACATCAAAGAAATTTCGAGCCGTTTCAGAGTCCGTCTAGGGCATTCAACTGAAAATAGTTATATAACCATTTTTTTAACACGAATTTTTTGGCTCAAGTTCAGTATAAGGACTTTACGAATATTGAAAGTAATTCAGTGCTATGTTTTTGCAAATATTGCAGATGCAGATATTACGTTGCAGCTTCATAAAAAAATAATATTTCTCCTTCAAAAAATGCAATAATAAAAATTTTATTTTGATACTGCAATAATAAAAATTGTATTCTCTTTCAAATTCTGCAAATAAATTGCTTTCGATTTTAATAAATTATTTAAAAAATGATCAAAACCAATTTTTGAGATGAAAAATTTTTATTAGAAAAATAGAACTTTTGATACATTAAAAAACAGCAAAATCTTAATTGTAGGATCCAAACATTTTATTATAAAATTAAATTTATTATATCATTTTGATACATTAAAAAGATAAATGAAATAATGATTTTGATAACATATTTTTCTACTTTTATAAGAAAAAGGATTGGTAAATTATTTTTAACTATTTCTAGATTTTATGATATAAATTGTTATCATTATTATTAATATATCTGTATTATTATTATTATTATTATGAGGCTTAACTAACATCTTTTATCATGTGAGAACATGATGATGTTGCGGTTTGAGGTTTTTTGAAGCCCAAAAATGCGTAGGCGACAAATTGGTGATTTATCGCTTTTGTGGTATCCATTTTTCTCTTAGTATTATTAGAAAATAATGCAGAAGGTTGTTAATTTGGCTACTTTACAACTTGATTTCCAAATTATTCATTCTCTGAAATTTTATGAATTGTCTTAATTCAAGTCATTAAAGCTGGTTTGGAACAATCACGAAACTATCAGATTATGCATGCGTCGATATTTAGAAAAACGAGATATTTTGTTTCTTTTTTTCCCATCTCAAAATCGGTCGAGTTCCAAAACTTTGTTTGCAAAATAGAAAAATTAAAAATGAAAGTTTAAAAAATTATCATTATATATAGAGAGGGGGGGGGGGTAGAGAAGTCTGGTGATTGTTTCAAACCGGTTTAACTGGTTAATGGCTTAAATTAATTAAGATAAATGATGACTTAAAAATAATAATGTTCACACATAACTTGAAATTTGCGATTGTAGATTTCGTTATTATATTTTTTAGTGAATTTTTTTTTTTATTTTTTGAACTGAATTCAGAGTTAATAATAATATACTGCATATATATAAACAAATAATGTTATTATCATTATTTTCTCTGAAAAGATTCTATAATTTATATTTATAATATATTTCCCAAATTCACGATTCCTTTAAAATATTATTTAATAAAAGAATTCAAATATACTAAGCCACAATGAAATAAAAATACTCCACAGAATTTTTATCTTATTTGCAAAATAATTTATAATTTAAATTTTTTTAAAAAATAAATGAATATTTTTTACTTTTATTATTATCACACTAAATTTTATGCATATTTAAAACAGTTTTACTTTAGTTAATAATTAAGCGCATGATAAAATTTAGTTAAATTTAAATGAACTTTTGACTTTTATAAAACTAAAAAACCAAAATGCCAGCCTATGTCATTATATCACGTTCGGATTATATTATATAGCCGTCGCGACACATATTTATAATGTTTAAACAGACTAAAGCTGGAATAAATTTATAAAGCTTCCGCATATTATATGCACTAATTCAACGAAGTCAGACATACGAAATTAAATTTATGTATGAAAGTATGAAAAAGACCATAAGGATAGCAGACATTTTAATTACAGATTTTCAGCGACATAATTTTTTATTCTTCTTTTATTCTTTTTTTTTTCCACAGGTGTATTAAACGCAAACGATTTTCTAAGGCGACAGAAATTTAATTAAGAATGCAATGAAGAATAACCTGGATTCAACGTCAGCGCCATCTAGCGATTGTTTGCGTTTCTGAATATCGTTTACTTTAAACGCAATTTCTGAAGAAACTGCTACCTGTGTTTTCTTTTATGAAAGGTAATTTATTAAATCGGTGAACAATTTGTAGCGTGAATAATTGTTGAACGGGAAAATGGAATCTTTTGATAATTAATTTAGAAACTTTTTCAGTAGGTTGAGTGAAAATTAGATTAATTTCTCAGGTTATTATGTTTGGTTTAATAGAACTTAGTATTCTGTTTGAGTTTCATAGGAACATAGAATAACTTTGGAACAGGTAATTAAAGGAATTGATCTGTTTCTTCAGCATGAAACAACGTAGTCAAAATTTTGAGGGCAATGAAAAAAAATTATAAATGCATTTTTGCATCAGATTAATTCCCAGAAAATAAAGAAGAAATAAATAAAGTATTTGATAAAATATCTTTAAGAATTACTAAACTGGTTTATTTTATACTTTTTTATCTGATAAATGGATGTGGTTAATGAAATAACATTCGGTGGATGAAAAAATTATTTTTCACCACTTTTGTCCTGGAAATGAAAAGTTAAAAAATAATAACAATAAAATAAAATCCTCGTTTGAGCAAAATTGGTGGAAGATTTTAATTTTTTCTTCTTATTATTTCGCCAGTAATCACTATATTTAAGGAAACTAATTCTAAAATTGAATTACATCCGAGTAAAAAGGTGGTGGCAATGAATCAAAATCTTCATTCAAAACTTGTAATGTTAAAAGTATGGAAGAAATTGATTACAGTTTGGGTCAAAGTTATATTTCTTAAAGGAAATATAAGTTACAAAGGATTTAAGTCATAATTATTCATTAATTTACAAAGAAATTAATTTAGCTATCACATGATAAAATTATACTACATTCGTTGAACATATAATTTTTCACTCTGTATTGTGAAATAAATTTCTTTCTTTAAAATACAAAATGGATTCCCAATTTAACTTGTTTGACTTGTTCTAAGCGAACATGAATTGACTCAACTTCTAATCACCACAACTAAGAATGTGTATGTTAAAACTTATTATGCCACATAAGAGACATAATTTTTGTAAAAAAGCAATTAGAGATGCATCTGTCTAAACCGCGTCTCAAGAGCAAAAGAGACAGAAAATTTCCCTTCAGGGGTTTTTACTATTAGATTCTAATAAGATTTCTTTGACACGCTTATTCTTAGGAAAAGGAGATTTATATGTCTTTAAAAAGAATGTTGCAAATCTAAAGGAATTTTATCCCTTCGCTTAGAACGGAAAATGTTGAAGTGAGAGTTTTTCAGAGTTGTTTAATTAATTAAATAAAAAAGCGGAAATTGAATCAGGAAATAAAAGACCTTTTTAGAATGTAGTCAATAGGGGCTAAATTAAGATAAAAATAACGAAATTAATTAGGACTTTAATTAGATTTTTAGATATCATTACACATTATAAATAAATATGCATTTAAAAAAAGGCCTTTCTGAGCATAATAAAACAGAAAGACTGTTGGTGTGCATACTGATTTTTTCCCACCTATGATTTGAAGAGTTTCTAAAAGCTAATATTGTTTCAGTTATTTTCGAAATAAGAATACGGACAGTTGGTTAAATATCAATGAACATTGAAAAAAAAATTATAAGTATTTAAGGGTTTTTGCTCGCCAACCTCGATGTTACTTGATACTGCATACGAAGTTTGTCAGTTCCTGTTGGCGAGTTTTTTTTAACTCCACTGGACATTCGTTCATTATTGAAATCTTCCTCTTTCCACGATGAGAATGTACATTTTCCGATAGGCCTACTTCCAATTCAAAATTGAACGCTTCACAATGAGAACATTCTTTGCTTACATCTGTAATAACTAAATGTTGAACCAATTTTTCACATTTTGCCGCCAATTTAGAAGCTTCACGATCGGCTTTCTTTTCAAACTGCCAGGTTCTCCCATTGTAGGATAACAGTTTATCATATCCTTATTGAATGTCCCTATTTTAATGCTCAACGCTTATTTTACTTCAAAACCACAACAGTAACTTTGTTCCTCTTGCTTGGCAAAAATCCACATGAGAATCTTTTTGCCTATTTAAAGTCTATAGGATTTTTTCCACAATCACAATTCCCTTTTTCGGCTTCTTTTTGACATTTTGTACTTTATCATCGTTTTTGCTGTGGAAATACTTTTCTAGAAACTGTTTTTATTAAACTTTGAATCAGAAATAAACTTGTTTGGCGCACTATAACATTCATATTGGTCCTTTTCCGTATTCTTTATTCGTCTGAAATCGTTGTTCGTCCATTACTAGTAAAAAAAAACAATGCAGGGTAATTCGATATTGCTTAGGTATCCACACGATTGGTAGCCAAGAGACAAAATACTGACATTACTCGAAAAAAGTAAACAAACCGGAAAGTTACTTATCAGTTAGACTTTGTGTCGGAAAGTGGAATTCACAAATATTATTTTTTCTAACTCATTTTCTGATAATATGGCTTTACTTTTTAATTTTTGTTACTCTTTTACCTTAAAGTGCAATATAAGTACTTGCTATGACGTAATAATAATTTCCATTAAATATTTAAACAATACTGACAAAACAAACCTCAAATTTTGTGGATCAGGTGATTCGCTAACTACGAATCCAGAGGTGAATACAACGCAATGTTGACATAAAATTTTATTATATAATTGACAAGTTGGAATCTAATAAATTCAGCTTGTTATTTTCATAGCCTTTTTTTTAAAACGCATTCACAGTGCAGTTTGCTTTTACGATAATATTGTGTTATTATTGTGTTATATAAGATCCATGCATTTTATTTAATCTTAAGGAACATGAAAAATGGAAGAAAAAAAAAATTAATCATTTGCTTTTTTGTACGCAACAATTGGAGAAGAATTTCTGGGTAATAAAAATAATTGATGTCATTAAGTTAAAAAGAACAATTATGTCTAGTTCCAAAAACTAACTACGCTTTGCTCTCACGCTCGATAAGAAGTTCCAAAAAATAGTAGGTACGCAATTAAGTAGCTTTATGGCAAATTAAACGACATTTTCACGTCTGGCAACCGTTCGTAATTTGAGGTTAACGTTAATTTGGTGCCATTGGTATGTTGCCACTAGATGTCACGTATGCTATTTACATCAAACAAAAATCACGAATGACAATTCAAACTCCTTTTTTAATGATTTGATGCTTATTTATATTAAGTCAGATTTCATAACGAGCTTATAGTATGGACATGTTGCGATAGCATTGGCTGGAATTGTGCCATAGTGGAGGTTGAATTCCGCCAAGGATCGAACTCGCGATCTTAGGATTTGCAGTCGCGTAACATATCCCCAATATAAAAGTGATCACCAATGTTTAGTGGCAGTTATTGGCTTATTAAGATGTCACTACATACATAATTTGTTGATAATCAAGAATATATTTTGAAATGCTCATGGTATCTTATCAAAAGTGAAATTTACGTATGTAATTAAAATAGTGATTTGAATTTGGGGAAATCGAGTACCGGAATACGTAGTAATTTTTAAATGAGAGAAATTTTAATTTTTACTTTGACTTAGTTTTATACTAGTTCCGGGAATAAAAGTAAAGAAAAACCACTTTTTATTAAATCCAGGAACTTTATTCCATAAATTATTTGTGTTCCATTGTGAAGGTGTATAGGGCACTTGCCCTGCCATACAATCATCTAACAATTGTAATAAGGTAATAGGGATGATAAAAGAAAAGATAAAAAGTGTTAAAATTAACAAGTCGATAGAGTTGAATTGGATTAAGGCCCATATTGGGATATATGGTAACGAAACGGCGGATCACTATGCTAAGTTGGCGACACAGAAAGATAATATTGATATTATTGTCCTCAAATCAAGTGGTGTTTTAAAAGGGGAATTGAGAGAAGAAATAAAATTACAAAAGTTTAACAGATGATATCAGTCCAATAAAGGAAGAGTCGTTTTCGACTTTATTCCTAATCCGGAAATTAAAATAAGAAGATACCATCCACTTATAATCCAAATAATATCTGGACATGGGAGATTTCCTGTATATTTCCAAAAATTTGGAAGAAAGCAAGAAAATAAAGGCATTTGTGAGGAAATGGGTACAGTTTACCACTATTTAATGGAATGTATGGAGATCTCAGAGTTAAGGAAGGACCTGAAGATTGTCAATAATAATTTTAGTACAGTACTGATGGTACCAGATCATCTCAAAACCCTGAAGGATATGATGTCAAAGACTGATAGTTTCACACCAACTGTTTGAGAGAGTGCAGGTGGGGAGGAAGATAGTCATTTACTACCCCGAAGGGAATGCTAGTTTGACTGATCGGTCAATGTAGGGCTGGACAATACTTATTCAGCAGTCAACCCCAACAAATCCTGTCGATACGGCTACATTCAGTGGTGGTGGGGTGGTCGGTTGTATTTAAGAAGAAGGGCACTTGCCCTGTTCGTCCCATTCTAATTACGCTTTTGAAATGATTTGCCTAATTGCATTTATTTGCTCACTCGAATATAAGTATGAATGGAATAATCAAATGTGAAAAACATCAATGATTTCCTCTGAAGCAGATTTTTTTTTATTCGTCAGCATTTTGTTTGTATGATACAAAAAAAAAAAAATCGTATCGTCCAATTTGGTAGAAAACTTGTTTCTTTAAATACTCATTTAAAGGGTAAAACGAAAGTTTAGATGAAACCTCATTTTACAACCAACCTGTTTTATTTGATCAACTGAAACAGTTGTATAAAATAAAACTTTTGAAAAATCTAAAGCAAGACATCCATCGCAATAAGTTTTGTTTGTAATAGCCAAGAATTTCCACCAAAACTATTTTTGAATATTTTCGTGGTTTTAGTAATATACAAATCATTTCCTTTTGGGTCACAATTTGTGATGCAGGGATATTTTGTGTATGTTTGACATACCATCAAAATTAGAAGATTCGTAAGGAAATAACTTGAAAGGCAAAAATAAATCAAACTTGGAATGTCTTCCCACACATTATTTTCCAGTACGATGTTTTTTTTTCTGTTGTTGTTAATTTTCAGCGAATAAGAAAAGAAATGAACAATCAATCCAAACTTTTGACTGATTTTCTCCAAAATTTGATGCAGAATCTCCTTTCTTAAAAGACCACACACCAAATTTGATTTATTTAATTCACCACTATTTTAAATTATTGTCTTCACATACTACATGGATAGGTAAAGAAATGGACATCAACCCTTTTACCAATTTCGCCAAACATTTGTATTACATTATAACGATCACAAATTTAATTTCATTCATCACATCTCCACTCTTTGGGCACTTGAAAAAACACATTTTAGCCCTTATGACTGTCTGTTCATCAGTATATAAACATGATAACTCAAAAATAACTATAAAATAAATTTCCTCCGGTCTTTGAGTAAGACGGAGGAAATTTGGTATATGATTCTTAAATCGAATTTGTAGATTTCTATCGAATTCTAAACTAGATCTATTCTTAAAAATTCTGTCAGTCCAACGATCCGAATTTTAAAACGATAGCTACAAAACAAAGAGCTAGACGAATAAAATTTTGTTACAGATTTAACAAGTAGATATCTACCGAAATTTAGAGCAAAGTTCATCAAGGGATCGATCATTTGGCGTTTTCAGAAGCATGCAAACTCAAACTACTGTAAAATGCTATGATTTTAAAATATATAAAAATTAGTATGTGCTGACGACTACAGTTGCAGTTCTGGTTAAATTTTTGGATTAGTAGGTTAGTAAAAAAATCGATTTCCAGTTACTATTAACGTTGACTTGGGATTAATTACCAAGAAAAAATCGCCAAATTTTATACATTGATATAATAAAAATGCTTAATTCGCATTAAAGATCTGTATTTCCTAACTATTGTTCAGGAATATCGTGCAAGACATTTTCAGGCTCTCTCAAGGACCACAATTTTAAAGGGGTTGAACGTGGGAGGGGTTAACAGCTTTATTAGAGAGTGTGCGAGAAAGTTTTTGGAAAACTACACGTTTTGGTTTTAGACATCATGCCACCATGCACACAAATGACAATTGCATTTACTCCGACTTTCTTTAAAAAAGTTTTTATTTTTAATTTAGGGTAATTGCTAGCTTGGAGATTCATGTGGCGTAGAATTGAACTTTATCATTTTGCAGGGACATTACATGCCTAACTCCATGCACTATCCTGTATTTAATTTGATATTGTATTTCATCACGTTCTTTATTTTCCATACGCAATACAATGGAACAAAAATTAAATTGGTAAATCGCATTTGACGTTCGTTGGGTTAGATCAATTAACTGAATGCATAAATATTCCAGTGGGGGATCGGCATTGCCCCTTTAGCTATTTATCCGTTTTTCGTCTCTGTAATGATCTTTGTGATAAAACTAATCTGCCATAAAGGAAAATAAATTCAATTCAAAGTAGAATTAAAAGAGTTTTTATTCTAAAGCAAAAAGACGAAGTTAACCATTTGGAAAGTAATAAATGATGGAAGAATGACAATATATCTAAAATTCAACACAATCATAAAAGCGAAATCTTGCAGATTTAAAAAAAAAATGTTTAAATCTAATTAGATCACGTGGTTAAATGATGTATGCAAAATGACTTTCTCTGAGAGAAATCCCCACCATCTTCATAAACTATCTGTTGTCGTGCCTCTTAAAAGCTAGAATGGCCTTCATTGCTAAAGACTAAATGAAATGCCCGAAGGCATCGTCAAATAATTCATTGTGCCAATAATTAATGGTTCAGACAGAAAACATCTTTAAAGAAAGACCTTCTACTATAACTCATGAATTATATTAACAAGGCATTTGTGATCTTTTAAATCACTTCAAATAATTGTCTGCATGCACATTTGTATTCTTGACTTCTTAGGTGGTCTTTCCAAAGCATCAACACACAAGCTTTGACGATTTTTTCCTGACCTTGATAATGCATTGCTTGCCATCAAGTAATATCTGCACCATTCTCCAAAGACTTCGACGAATAAAAAAAAAAGGAAAGCCTTGAAAGGGGGATAAAAATTCAATTCGAAAACATAAGAGTATAATCAGTCATGGCAACCAATGATAATATTTGTTTGCGGAAAGCACGTCATTAACCCAAAGGCTTATCATAGAGGGAAAAAAATCTTATTTGCATGTCTTTTCTAGCTCTTTTTTTAATCATCCTTTATTCAGGTTTATAGTCTCCTTTATTTTCTTGGATGGTCTTTTGACACCTAAAAGAAAAATCTCCGACCTTGCCCATTAAAATTGATTATCACCGAGGCATTCTCGCACCACCCCGCAACAAGAAAGTGAGTGCTCTAACCTTGAAGTGAGACTTAAAGGTGTCCAAGATTCCATTCCAGCAATGAACTGCGGAATGCTTCATATTCATGCGACCTATTTAGAAATGCAGGCTCATTTTGCAATCATGTAGTAATTGAGGGTAGGAAGCGAGTGTGTTGGCCGTGGTCCAAGGTCACTTTGCAGGCAACTCAATGTCAGGGCTCTCGATGGGATGGAAGAAAAAAAAAGAATGTTTTTGCATGTGTTTGTGACCTAATCCCGCCGGATGTTAATGAATAAGCTCTTTCCATTCGTCTTTCATTGGAAAAAAGAATACCGCCCGTGAAAACAATGGTGGAAATGCCTTTGATGTCTGCCTGTGAAAATGGTGCACTTCGGATGTTCCAAGGCGAGGAAATGTGAGAAAGTGCGAGGCCAAGTTTTTCTTTTTTCCGGATGATTTGAAATGTAGAGTATCGGGGCTCACGCCCAAAGCTGAGTGCGCAGTTTGTCGATAGGTGTTGCGTGTTTATTTAGTATTAGAGTTTTCTTATCAGTAATTTAAAATTGTGAAATATTTAAATTTGCCTTATTCAATATGTATCACAGATCTTTAACCTTGGGTCTGTGATACATGATAAGTATGTCCGGATTAAGCCCTCAAAGGTCTTTTAGGTAATAGAAGACTTGGGAACGTTCTTTTCATGTCTCTAATTTCTTATACAAGATATTTTTTGTTGATTTTAATTTTTCTGTATGACCAATTACATGTAGCAAATAATGATAAAGTAACAAAATATCAAATACAGGTTCTTTCTAAGGTTAGTTTCAGATAAAAAAAGATTCAATTTTCAAAATAATAAGAATGCAACACTTTTGTACATCATCTAAATACTATTTAATCATAGATGGATCTTTTTTTACTTATCAGTCAATATGTTTTTAAAAGCTTTTACTTATAAAATTTACAAATGGTACTTATTTATTAAGTTTGATGTGGAGCATTATTGGACCTTCCTCTTCATAAATTGATCGATTTAAGTTTGCATTTCAATATTTTAAAACTTATTAATGTTTTGTTTAGATATTTTTTTATTTTACTAAATTTGAGAAAATGGATTTATTACGATTGTAGAATGCCCGGCATCAATGTTTATACGTAATATTATTGAAACAGATTTTCAGTGCTTATAAATACTTCAATAGCATACCGATATATATTTAAGAATCTGACTAATTATATTTGAACATTACAATTATTTTAATATTTTACAATTAATAGAATTTTTTTTTCACTTATTACTAATTTATTAGATTGACGAAATTCTTTAACTGACCTATTGCGGTGTTCAGTAGAGCAATCTTCGTATTTCTTGTCAGATTTTTAGAAACATTAGAATACTAATTTAAAATTTAAGCGATACATGTTTTTATTTCTAATTAATATTACAGCAAATTCGTTGTAAATTAGATGAAAACATAAAATCAGTACAAAAAATATCTTAAATAACATGCTGAAATTTGGGTTGTAGTCGGGTGGCTCTTGTGCCAATAAAATCTAATTAATCCAAATCGGTTGTAGTGGGACCTTCAAGCAATTTCCTATTTTTTTTTTCTATTTGGCAATGTGACTCTGGTGATGAGTAAATTTAATTGATTATCCAACAGTTTTCTTCGTAATGAATTTATCTTTTGCTGTTTGAGAGTTGAATTTAATTTAACATGCAATGAAAGTTCGTCTCGTTTTAGAAATATTTAACGTTGCATCTAACGAAGAAATTAAAAAATTTAGCAATCACAGGATTAAGGCTGACTTCCTTAAAAAAGGGATTACACTGTGATCAAACGTTCTTGATTGACAAAATAATATCAAGTATTTTTCGTCCAGACTTTAGAAAATTTTATACAAAGTTGGAATAAAAAGTTCCAGATTTTGTCGCTTTTGTTTTTATTTTATGTTAGAAAAAGATCGAATTTTTCAAGTAAATTTTCAACTACTTGAAAATGCGCAAGAATTTGGAATTCTTTCAATTCTGTGTTCGCCTTTATTTTACGAAATTGTAAGTTTAGTTTAGTTTAGTTATGTTAACATCCCGTTTTGAAGCAACCCTACGGCTATTTTGAGATGGACCTCATAATTTCGAACCGCGGTCAGATGACGAGGACGACACCTGAGTTGGCATCCCCCTCTCTACACCACACCAGAGGGAGGACATTTGGCCTGACAGATTTAACGCGCAAGAGATCCTCTTACACGATGGTTCTTCGATGGAATCGAGTCTCGAACCTGAAACCCTCCGGTTCCGAAGCCGAGATCTTACCACCAGGCCACCTCGGCCCAACAAAAAAATAATTATCTAGAGCTAATTTTAATTACAATTTGATCTATGAAAGTGCCGTTTGAAGATGAATTTTAAAAAGTTGATCATAAGTTTCCATAGTAATTATGATAAACGTTAAAATTTGTTAAATAGATAATTAATTATTTTAATAAACGTTTGTACCAGCATAAAAAATATTTTGATAAAAGAATCAGGAGGTAGCAACAAAAGTGATGAAAGCACGATTAATTGAAGAAATTAAATCAATAAATATTATTAGAAAGGATTTAAAAAACTAAAATACAAATTAAAATACAGATGTGGTTAAAATTTTAATTTGCTTTGAACGATTTCCATTCTTACAGTTTTTGGCTCGATTCGCAAATTTTTGATGGAAAATTATTTTCTGCAACTTAATTTACAAAGAAAAACAGTTTTTAATTTTTAAAAACATTTTTAAGTATTTATTATTAAGTATACAATTTATACGTTCAATGAATTAAATTTAATTTTAACAAATTAACTATTGAAGAGATTGTACTCAACAGCCTAATCTTCCATTAGGTTCATAGTGTATAGTCACAAATATTTATTGTGACTAACACTAAATATTGCACTACACATTTATGTTAATTAACTTAACAGATGGTCATTTCGTTAGTCAGGAATTCGACGTGTTTAATTTTAACTACAGCTCATGTATGTTATAACAAGATGTTCATAATTTCTTCCGTAAAGTAATTTTAGGCATGGATTAATAACCAACATTAAAACTTAAGTAATTTTAATAATGTCTGGGCTGTGCTTTTTATTGGGTATATCGTAACAGTCAAATCCCATGATATCATAGCGCTATTAAAACACAAGTAATCCTTGTTCAAACTTTCGGGGTACAACTGTTTCTTATTAATCGTATATATTACACAGATTTTAAACAGAATTTTTCTTCTAAAGTTTTCATCAATAAGAGAAAATTATTTGATTAAATATTTGATTGAACAATACAGATGATTTCTAATTCAATTGAGCATTAAAATATGTTATTGAAAATTATGCACACACACACACACAAACTTTTTTAAGTACAGTAAAAGCTCCTTTTCCGCTCTTTCTTCATTCGCGTTTTCACTATTCGCGAATTTAAAAAATGCGACCCAATTTCTATATTCGTGGTTAAAACTTTCTTTATTCGCTGATGTAATAAGTACATACATAATAATAAAAGGATTCCAATAGGTATCCTACCCAATATCCTTTATAAATGCCGTCAAATGAACTAATAAAAAAGTAAAATAGATCTTATTACAACTTTGTCTAAAGTATGTTGTTAAATGCAAACTGCAAGCATAGCCGAAATCGCGAATGGAATAGGACGAGATGGATTCGAACAGATAGAATCAAGTGACATTCAGGAATGGCTTGAATCGCAAGATGAAGATCTGACTGAAACCGACTTGGAGGAAATGTTAAATTCGCAGCCCATTGAAGAAGAGGCTTCAACAGGCACTGGGAACGTGACATTTAATTTGAAAAATCTTAGTGAAGGTTTAAGAATGGCAAATGATAAAATGATTTCTTTATGAACATTGATCCGTCTGTGGAATGAAGTCTTATCTTTCAGAGCCAAATTGCTAATGCGACTGCTGCGTTTCAGTCTGAATGGAAGGAGCTTTTAAAAACTACCAAGCAAGAGAAAATTTCAAAATTCTTCAAACCATTGCCTCTACCTTAAGATATTTAATTTATCAAAATGTTCAAAAACTTAAATTAACTGATTTTTTTATGTATTTTTTTTTTTATTTTTATTTTGTCACCTCGGAACGTATCCCCTATAATCCCATATAAATTACCATTCCGTATTCACGGTTTCTGTATTCGCGGCATATTTATGGAACGTATACCCCTCAAATAAAGAGCTTTTACTGTAATCCAAAATAAAGGACAAAACAAAATGTAACAATTAAATAATTATAATCAATAGGCTTTCTTCTCGTTGCCCACAATATCTACATGAGACTGCACCCAACAGAGCAAAATTGTGAATCCACGAGAGGAAAGCCTATTG
>JAPMOQ010021195.1:325283-343999 GCA_026543055.1 Argiope trifasciata | reverse complement strand
CTTCTGTTGATTTTACTTAAGCTATAATTCTGTCTTCTTTCGAATCCAGGTTTTGTTACAAATATTATCTTTAATGTTTAAAATGAAAATAAATTCTTAGCGGAAAATAACAATACAATCTCTTTACCTATTTCTTATACGAGAAAAAGAAACATTGCATATTAATGGCACCTTACCATTATTCAGTTCTTACTAGGCCAGATGAAAAATGGTATGTTATAAATTTTAAGAAGTCACCATCGAACTCCAAACAAAAAACAAGGGGATAGGAAGATTCATACATACTGATGAACAAAATATCATAATAAAATGGCAAAGGATTTTAAACAAAGGCATCGCTGACATTCTCTCATGTCTCCAGAGCTGAATGCTTATCCCACTTTTGTTTGGGCATCAGATGACGACCTTTATGATCGATTACAGGTAAAGAACTAGTTCTGGCAAGCTGCAAGAATGACATCGAGAATGTTTGGAAGAAGGAAGTTAAAAATGAAAATAACTTCGGCTCGATTTCTGCGAAAATGCGCCATTCATTTTGTGTTTACGGGACAATAGTTTCGAAATGTTGAGTTTTCCTCTTTCTTTTAAAAAAAAGATATATAAATATATTTTCGAAAATAAATACCAGAATGATTTGTTATTGGCTCAGAATATAGCTAAATTTGTTTACTTTGGATTAAAATATGTCAGTCTTCTATTTGTTAAACAAAAATGCAGCAGATCTAAAAACAGCGATGGATTTAATGTGAACATAGAAAATATTATAGTCAATTAAACATAAAATTCTTTATTGAGATGACGCTTCGCATTTATTCATCTTTATTTTAATGAACTAATGCTAAAAATGTATAAAATACAAGGATTTTCATAAATAGATTTTAGCGAACTTTCAATACTTGTATAGTTTATTTGAGAAAAAGCAAAGTGAAATTACAATATAGCAGAAGTTAGAAAGTAAATGTTGAAAAATTAATTTTTTTAAAGTACTGTAGTGCCATAGTACTTGGTTCACATGTGTTGTTGTGACTTATGGTCCTTTACAAGTCCGCGGACCATTATCTGCTAGAGATTTAAGCCGAGCCAGCATTTCTTGTTTTTTCAATAGAGCCAACTAGGGTTAAGATTATGATTTAGCTACTTCATGCTTCACATTCGCTGGCACAACCATTTTTACAGGGAGCGTGGCGCATTCACTCATCTCACAGATAGAACATATAAGAAGAGCAACCAATTCTAAATTGGGGCTCGAACTCGGAACACTTAGATCACAGGTTTCCAACGTGGGATTTAACGTCGCATCATTAAAACCCCTGTCTGTCCTTATGACAGGCAAGCTAAAACCTGTGATCTTTTAAACAGATTTGCAGATTTCTATCAAATTTGGAACAAAAGAATTGTTAGAAGAAGAACGGATCGTAGAAGTCAGTTTGCCTCCTAAAATTAGAAAACTCAACAACTACAAAATGCAAAGTGATAGGTAGATGATAAAATTTGATACACAAGCTTATAAATACAAATTCTTAATAAATTTGGAATCAAATCTATCAAAGGGTAGTCTATCTGCTGATACACTACCCTTACTTTTATACTTTTATATGTATGTATGAACTATAACTAAAAGATTTAAGGCATAGGCTTCCAACGAGGGCGATAACGCCCCCTTGTGGGCGTTTGTGGTTTTTAGGGTGGTGGTAAAAAACCCAGAGAAAATTAAGGGGCGTTGATATGGCACGGAAAAACGTGGGAAGATTAACCAAATATAGTCTTAAAAAGATTTCGAAATTCGATGTCTTTAAATTTTAATCAAAATATTTTTTAATATAATTAAGTATGCGTGTTGATTGTTCTCTGAAAATGTCAGTTTATTTATTTAGAAAGCAATAATTTACTATGGATTACTTCGAATCAGTAAAAGCCTTGGTTGTCCTTATGACAGGTAAGCTAAAACTTTTATTCCTCTTTTTTAAATAAAGAAGAAATTCAGTAGCGTTTCAATTCCAGCAATATTCTATCAATTGTTAATTTTTTAAAATTTATTTCTTGTTTTCGTTCTTGTCATGCATTATGTACGCTCTTATTTCTCTGAAGTGGAAGGGGGGAGATATTGAAATATTCACTAGAAAAGGGGGCACCTGTTCAAAAAAGGTTGAGGACCTATGGCCTAGATCAAGAATAAGACACTCAACCCCTATGCCAGGACGCCAGCACTTAGTTTATGAGCAGAATAGGAGCAAGACTATTGATCCTTTTTCCGCGGAAAAATAATTCAATGCACAATTATTCATCTAACACAAGGTGTTGTGTATTGCTCTGAGAAATGAAGATCTATAACTGTTAATAATATGAATTTCCCCCAAATGAATTCTTCCTCTTCTGACCGCTCTGTGGGGCCGCGGTGGTCTGGTGGTAAGATCTCGGCTTCGGAACCAGAGGTTTTCAGGTTCGAGGCTCGATTCCACCGATGAACTGTTGTATGAGGGGGTCTCTTGCACGTTAAATCTGTCAGGCCAAACGCCCTCCCGCTGGTGTGGTGTGGAGAGGGGGCTGCCTGTTCAGGTATCGTCTTCGTCATATGATCGTGATTCAAAATTACGGGGCCCGTCCCAAAATAGCCCTCGTGTTGCTTTAAAACGGGACGTTAATATAACTAAATTAAACCACTCTGTAGCTATTTTCAACTAGCAAGATTATAAAAAAAATATCTTGAATAGTGCCTGAAAGGAGCCATTCGAGTGCAAAATATTAAAATAACCTTACTTTAATTTCTATGAATATCTTATATTGGAAAGATTTGTTTAATGAATCAGTATTACGCCTAATAAGAAACTGAATATATGTTTAAGGCACTTAAGAGAAATTAAATAAAATGAAAATATTTCCAATATAGATTATCTTTAAAGGAAACTAGTTCTTGATTAAAACCTTTTTTATCTGAACGGTTGGCTGAGTTGGGAAATGTGTGTTTATTTAAAAATAGAAAGACTAATTAAAAGGTGCGAAATGAAATAAAGAGTAACCATGAGTTTTGAGCGTAACTGACAGCCTATTCTCAGGACATTTTAACCTGCAGTGAATTAATGTTCCCGTGCGAAATTCTATCTCCCATAACATAAATCATCTGTCACTTGCCAACGTTTTTACTAATTAACTTGATTTCAAGTCTATTTATAGTGAATCGACTGAAAATTCTCATAACAGCATGTTTACTATTGAGTGAAACCTTAACCATTATTGCTCGTCTGTACTATATCGAATCAGACTGATCTTTGTTCAAAAAACATCGTTCTTACATTCTTGTGGGATAAAGATTATTATAAAAGTCTTATAATTGTAATGAATTTGACATTTTAATTTTTATAATTTATAGCAACTTCTGAGATTTTTAAGCACTAGAAGGAATCCTTATACTCGCATATGTATATTAATACACCACATTAATTTTCTGAAGTAAATGTTTAAATGATATCTTTTTATGATTTCTGGTAAGAAATGTGAAGTGTAGAAAAGTTTTCCAAAAACTTCAATGTCTCTTAACAGATCAGCTTACTAAGCCTATCATAGTTTAGTTATATTAACGTCCCGTTGTAAAGCAACCCTAGGGCTATTTTTGGTTGGAACTCGTAATTTTAAAACTGCGGTCAGGTGACGAGTATGACAGCTGATCTGGCATCAACCTCTTCACACCACACCAATGGCAGGATGTTTGGCCTTGACGGATTTAAAGTATAATACCAATAATACGAATACAGAAAATTGTATTTAATAGTATGTCAACGCTATTTTTAATCCTTGTATGTCTGATAATGAATTCCCGAATAACTCGTCAAGAATGACACAATAGATTCAGTAAAAATGCTTTCATACGAAAAGCTAATCTTTCGCAACTGTTGCCATGTAAGATTTTCTTTGGTACTACAAGTTTATTAGAAATCATGCCGGAAAGTTTTGGAGACACCACTAACATTAAAAAATTTACTCTTTCTTATATGCAAACACGGAAAATTGTATTTAAAAGAGCCTCAACGAGTACATCTTAATGTGTTAACTTATTAAAGTGTATATCTTAATAAAGTATCTAGTAAAAGTTTTTCGTAAAATATGCTTGCATATATTTAATGTATAGTTGCATAATTACATTTTGTATACGAGAGAGTAAAAAAAAAAAGGTAATTCGAGGCCTTTAAAACATTAAAGCAAATAAAGAATAGAGATTCAGATATGTTCCGTCTAATGAGAGTCTTAAAACTGTTTACAAAATAAAGAAATATAGTTCCAATGTGAAAAAACAAAAATATTTTAGTTCATATAATGTGTTTTCGTAAGGTTATTTTTACTTTCTCTGTCTTATTGCAGTCATTCCTTTGTGTCCCACCCATGCAGATTTTTACTTTCACCTCAACACAGTCTATTGAAAAACAAGAGGATCCCATTACGAAAGAATAGAGATTGCCATAAACAACTCTTTCTCCTTAATAACTCATGTGAACATTCCCTTGCTTCCATGCAACCCCCAGCTGGACGGAACATGATACCAACCCTGCCCAGAAACATCGCCTGTTGCAATCAGCAACAGGTAGTTCGGAACAATGCGCTTCTTTTCACCACAATCTCTGCCGACGTGGTTTACAAGACGCTGAACGAGTAAAACAAACAAGTGAGTATGAGAATGGTGATTTTTTCCCCAGTTGCATAATGACCCAGCGAAATGAACAACGGCCGGCCTGTCTCGCTCCATCGAACCCGCTTTCGAAACCTCGTTTCCGAGTCGAGTCAGAGAGGAAGGGTCGCATAATGGCCGACCTTGTACGCTGAAGAACGGGTTGCAGGCGTTGCCTCGTGTCTTGCGCAAACCGATTTAATGATCCCCGACTTAGCCCTGACATTGCACGCCGGAGGTCAAGCTCGGGGCTGGACCACTGCCAGGTGATTGGGAGGCTGATAGTGGGCGCAGAGATTCCAACCCATTTTTTTTTATCCAGCAGCTAGTGGGAGGGTGGCTTGTTTTGGCACTAGCAGCAAACTAGCCCTAATAGTTTGTTAATTCTGTGATGGAATATAAACAGTTTTTATCTGTTTAAGTTTCTTTTTTATTGCTATTCCGGTTTCTCTGCGAGATAATGGCAGGTTATTACTAACATAACACAGGCATGATACTGTTTTCTGGGACCACAAGAGCAGAATTTAAATTGGCTCGAAGTAGTTAAAGTAATGCTAATGAATGCTTTGTTTTAGTTCTGTATCTCTGCGCTCTATTATTTTTACTCCAAAATCTATTGATATTTGCTGTTATGAATATAAAGGATTCCTGTGTTAAGTGATTGTTTATATTCAGTACATGAACTCGGATTTCGGCTGTTTAGAATATAGCTAATAAAAGAATATATCAAAATGAGGGCCCCAACCGCTAGTGAGGTCGTTTAGAATACTATAATTAGCATCACTTTCTTCACTGCCGACCCGAGCAAAAGTGGGACCTTACAACAAACTTTGTTCAGCAAAAAAATAATTTATTGCATTTCACTATTTATTATATTTGGCGCTTTATCTTTTTTATAAATGTTATAAAGGGAATATCTAAGATGGATAAATAAATAATTTTTTTTTTATTTTTACTTTAAGGCGCAGTGTAATGGTCAATAAATAAGAAAAGTGAAGATGATTGATTTATACGCAGTGTACATCCGAATGAAAGGTTTGCGATAATCCGGGTTCAACACTATCCGGTCTAGCTTTCTTTTGTCGTAATTAAATGAGGAAGGCAATGCCGGCATCGGCAACATTGCCAAGGCATTGGAAACGGGCATCTGCTACGATCCTCTTACGTGTCGTATGCAAAATACTTTGTTATAAAAATAAAATTAAAAAAAAAAAACGTTCTACTTGTTGTTTATTGTTTCGTCATTGTGTAATGGACCTCAATAGTTGCCGCTGTTCCTGCTTATTTCAGTACATACAGTATTCATAATTTATTCTTGGAGTATTCTTAGTATTTTTTTAAGAGCATCACAGTGAAGTTTTTAAAATGATAACAATCGAAAAACAGTTGTAGTGACTATGCAGGAGAAAATACGCGCTATACAGTGACTAAACTCTGATATATCAGAAAAACCTAAATTTATTCTATGATTCACTGGGTCGAGTACACATTCTACTTGGCTTGAGAAAAATGGTTTAGACTCAATAAGAAGTGAGAATATATACATTATAACAGTGAGTTTTGATATAAAAACTTTGTCCTCTGATATTGGTAGGCAAAGAAATGAGTATATAGAACGCCAGTCTACCTGCCTTTTTTTAATCCATTCTAGCCTCCAGCTACACTAGGTGTATACCGTGACTATAATATATATTTTGATACTCGAATCACTGGAATTTGCTGTTTTTATTTCATTTCTTTGCACGTTTTAACCACTTACGTTGGCAAAAGATGCATCGTTGTTTGCGCCAAAACAGTCAAATACAAAGCGTAGGGAAACCGATACACAAAATACTCGATACATGATAAAATTCGGTAAAAGAGCTATATTATTCAAATGAATTAATTTTCAACTTCAGACTTTGACAAGTAATCCCTAAAATGGCAAATCCCCATCACTTTTACTTTAATTGTCTGCTGTCGTTGGCGATTTTTTGAAAAAGATTTTGACGTGCCAGACACATTTTCGGTGATTTACCATTACAGTTTCTGGTTTCTCTTTTCCCTAATGCAAATATATTCCAATAGAGGAAATATGTAAAGAGAAAAGTACTCTTTACTCTGAATAATTACTGTTATCTCAAATAATTTATTATTATTTTTAGTTTTGAAAAGCTGTTTTTTTTTTTGGGTGCGGCAGAAATTGTTAAAGCTATTATATTTTTCAGAATTCAAATAATCATTTTAAAAATATGTGACTATGCTCGGAAATAATTTTCTGAAAAAGAAAATGTTTGAAAATAGTTATATTTTTGTATAATTGCATAAAAAAACATCTAGGTGGAAAAACAGAATTTATCAGTTAAGTGGCAAAAGTTTTTTTTAAAAATTGGAAAAAAAAAAAAAAAGACTTCATTGGTTAAAAAGAGGTATAAAATAAAAATTCCTGGAAATGAGTTTGGAGATTTCTTTAATTCTGTAATGAAATTTACTAAAAAAATTCTTTATATACACATTTCCATTAATTTATATCTTGCATTTTTTTTTTTTTTTTTTTTTTTTTAATTTTTTTTTAGAAATTCTAATTTGCAGTTTGAAAAAAAAAATACACAGGTTGATGATGAGAAGGAAATTATATTCGTTTCACTGGTAATGGTAACCAAAACGAAAGTTTCCCATTCAGTAAATATTTTGACTTGCTTTATATTCTTTGAATATAAAATGAAGGTATTAGGCCGAATTCAATCACACGGTTTTCAAATTGTTTTCAATATCATGGGAAAGGAATCACAGCTTTCTAAGCAACTTCCTGCTATTTCATTAAAACTTGTAACATTCTCTGGCGATAAAACTAATTTCGCATTGGTCATTCAATGATCTGAGTCTTTGAACTAAGTTGAAAAGATACAAGCTAAAGAAACCTTGAAGCTGTCTATCTGAGTGTGAGTCAAGGAATGATTAAAAAATAACTAATTCAACCTTGGGAAAACTTAGTGCAACAACTTTTAGTTCGGTGTAACAAGTTAATAAATATGTAACTGCTTTTAATGGACGCTTAGAAAAAAAATTGAAGGCTCATTTTAAATTTTTGAAATATTTTACAGTTGCTGACAAGGAAATGTGTTCATTTTTAAAAATATTAATCCGCATATTTTCGTATTAATTCATTTTATACTGTTTTATGTATTTCTAGATTTTAAAAAAGCATAATGATATGATCAAAAAAAGAGGGAAAGAATTAAAAACTATCTGTCATCAAATATATGAGTAAATTTTGTAATAATTTACAGTTAATAAAGTTTAAATTAATATTGTTTGAAAAATTATTAAAAAGGGATTTTACTAAGACTGTTTCATATGAAAAGCAATTTTGTTTTAATTAAGCAATGTAGTTGTTATATTCAAGGTGATCGGGTTTTGATGAAACAAATTCAAGAGAAAATGAATCTTAATTTTAAGAAGTGAAAACTAACATACTGATTTAAAGGTAATAATAGGGATATATTTTAATTAATAATGCAATATATTCTAATTTATATGTAAATAAATTAAAATATAAACACATTTTTAATTTTTCTGCATTTTGTTATTTAAGCCTGCAAGCAGATATCTCAAATATCTGGGATATGTCTGATTTTTAACTTTTAGTCCCAGGTTTTTTTTTATTTTCTTTTATTTATGAGAAATCAGAAAATAAAAAAAAAGAAAATTGGAAAAATGCTTGTTTTATTTACTTATTTATTTTTCACCAACTTTTACTAAGCACTTAGAATGGTCTTCCTTAAGCTTAAAAAAAGAAAAAAAAAGTTATTTCTATTTATGTTCATATTTATTAATATTGGTATTTTTTCTTAAGTTGAAAAGAAACAGGAATGATCTTCACAAATCTTTCTCGCATAATCTGTAGCATAAAAGTGTTAATCTAGAGAACGATTTGCTTGCAATTGTTTTATAAGGGTTACGAAATCTTAACATTTGGGATGAATTTAAAGTTTTGATTGAATCTCTTGTGTGGTCCTTAGTGATATATTTTTCGTTGAATCTCTGGCGTGTGGCTAATAATATCCGAAAATCGACAGACTGAAACCTAAATTTAACATAGAATTACAATTGTAGTCATAAAATAACATCCATTTTTTATATATTTAATTTATTATATTTTTGAGTTATCTCTGTTTACAATTTCCTGAAAGTAAAAACCGAGAGATGGATAACACTTTCTTAGATTTAACTCAAATTTTTGTCCACATCTCTCTCTTTGTTTTTTAGCTATCTTGTTAATGCATATCAAAAATTTTGCTCAACGTTTGAAAGATACAAATTGGTATAAAGTTTGGAAACCAAAATCTTTCTGTTCAGCAGAAAGTGTTGTCATATTACAGCCAGACAAACAGACGAAAAGGCAAGTGTAATGCCAAAAATGTGTTTTTCGAATTCAGGGAAGTTTAAAAAGTAAAGATCCATCCAACTCTCGAGTACAAATGTTTTCGCAATACTCTCTCTGTACTTTGTATTCGAGAGAGTCCAATGTATACGTGCATTGATAGAAACGGGAAGGAGATAAAATTTGTAAATTGATTAGCCTATAAATGGATCAAAGTATAATTTGATTACAGATGTATTATTCCTTCGATGATTGATAATGCATAAATTGGCCAGTTGTACCAAATTACCCGGTTAATTCTCACTTTTTAACATTTTAAATTTAAATCAATTGCTCAGAACTTTCTTAACCATTCTTATTTCCTTAAATAACTCATACTGGAAATTTAGAAGAAAAATATAGACTAGGCAATGGAATAGTTTCAAACATTAAGATTCTGAATAATTCTTTTTTTAACTTTGATTAGGTTTAACCTATTTTAATACTTAATGGTAGTTCAATAGCCTGATTTTTTTTAAAAATATTTTTGATTTGTATAAAACTCGTACAGTTTTATTATCAGTGTGGAATGATCAGGATTTTCATACTTACCAAAACATTATATATATTTTTTAACTCTTTGTTTTAATTTGGTCATTCTCTTTGGCCTCCCATGTACAAATATGTACACTATTTCTGACTAAAAATCAGAAATTCTGATTACTTTAGCTCAGAGGATTTTAACATCAGATCCGAAGACAAGAGCAGAGTAACAATAATCAGATGGCAGTGGCGGCGATATGTATGTCGCCAAAGGCGAGTAGTTTTAAATATTAAGCAACTGATTGGCGATTTCCATTCCATTTGCCAATGGCGTGGAATTCATCATTCAAGCTAACACAAACGGAATAATTTAAGAGATGAATATCACGCCCCTAATAGGCTGAATCGAAGCTACATCTGAACATTATTTGCATTGTAATATGAAATTGTAATGATATGATAATTTATTGTAAATAATAAATCCTTGCGGAGTCGGATATGTAGTGGACATCATTTACAGTGATCACTTTGGGTCCTAGCCAAAATGATCACAGTGATTAGTATAATAGATTCGAATGATAGGCCTTAAAAATAGTAAAATTCAGTAGGAATATAAATACAGCAGAAAAGACAAACCTCAAACATCCTTCTAACTCATTTAGAAACAGAGAAATTGAACAGGATTGAAAACTTTTCATGCATAGATACATTCTTTAAAACAAATTTTATAACATTCTTTAAAATTTATCGAAAATATTGAGTTATCAAGCCTTCATTGGACAATTCTTTAATATGAATAATGTTCAGAACAAGATTCAGCAATTATGAGGTAACATGGTGTTATTTCTTCACTCAACACATCGACGGACCATATTAATACTCCTCATAACACATTCATTGGATTAAGGATCTCTAAAATAATGCTCCTTAAATAAAATCACACGAATTTAAAAAAACAAAAAGCTTTTATTAAAACACAATTATAAATTGATAGAACAGCACAGTAACAAATATATATACAGCTCGTGACACGTAATTGCATTGAGTCAAAAGATTGAGCGAGATGGAGAAATGCGCGTGAACACATGGTATGATATATAAAAGACGATACCCTTAGATTCTTACTGATTTTAAGATTCGAAGGTCATATAGAGTTAGTGTCTGATAGCAGTTTATTTTCTAAATCCTCATAAACGCCATTGTCTTCATGCTGTATATAGTCATTTTTTAAAGTCATTCATATATGACAAATTGTTTTAACTGCAGATTTTTAATTTTCTCCTAATTCTCCCAACATAGAAACAAGACGTATAATTTGCGGAAAACATTACTGATTTCTCAATAAATCTGGATCATCCTTCTGATTGATCCTTGAAATTAAGCCAACTGAACACCGAAATAGATCCCTACAAGCGAATTGCTGATCACTATAACCGGTTGGTTTTCTATGCATTTCAATTTGAGAGACCCTACTCTAGCTATTGTTTGTTACCAATTATTAACAACTAATTGACTGTTATATCTGTAATTATTATTAGCGGGTATTATTGTGTATGTAAACGATTCCTTATATTCACGTATAGTGTATATTTTATCTAAATAGCATCATTAAAAAATTTACAATAACATAAGCTCTCCAGAGACATCAAGAATAAATTCACAGAATGATCTGCAGAACATTAACTGATGGATAAAGTCTAGGAGTTCTATCTCTGAATTACATTCTTAACTATTAGGGTAGCGAGAAATTCTAAAGAGTCCTTGCCAAAATAATATATTGCAACTCGCAGTGGGGCGTATGTTAAAATTGTCTCCTGACGTGTGCAGTGCGTCTTTGGTGATCCGAAGACAAGATTATCACGAATATGAGCAGGGCGTCTTTCCTCCGCAAGTGGTTAACAAATATTATCACAATGGCTGGTTGACTAATGTGCACTTTAAAAAAGATTTGTTCACTGGTGCCATCTAGCTATTGGAGGTGTTCTTGCAAACGTAACACATATGTGATCTAATTTCCACTGAATCTTTGGGTAGGCAAATCCCATGTGTTGCAGCTTTGTAAGATTTCTATCGCATAGATAATTTATGCATCTTAATGGAAATTAGTCCATTAAAATGAAGATTTTGATATATTATCCCTAACTCGTAAGGTTAGTTGTACAGGTTTCACCAAGAGGAGTTACAACCAGAAAATATCCCAAGAAGCCTCAGTTTGATTAAAATTATATTTGTGATTTGATAACACCTTTCTTATTATTTCTCTTTGTTATCTAAAATGGCAATACAAATGTCTGGTACTTTAAAAAGCATATATAGAGCAAACATAAACTTTTATTCTGATTATAAAAATTTGTCCAGGAAAAACTATTATATGTAAACATGGGTATATATATTTAAGCTGTAAATTTCTTAATCAAACTTATATGAGCATTTAATTTAGCAAATTTCAACATGGGCTACCTTTGCAGATGAAAAAACGTCAAGGTGCATAGATAATTCTTACAATGAAGTGTCTCAAATTTGCAAAGCAAAACTCAATACAACATCTATTATCCTAGATTTCAATTCTTAATTATCAAGAATGGTGCTACAAATATTAGTTATAACACCAGAATCCCCTCCCCCGCTTCTTAAACAAATATAACTGGTTTCAATTTATTGAAATCTAATTTTTTATAGTAAAATTTCATTCTCTCTTATAAGTGTGGTAAAAATTCTGAATTCCTTCCTACAGTGGTTGTTTCCTAGTCGAGAAAAGAGTTTATGTTCACCCTGCATTTTGCTATTTGTTTCGAGTTCTTCTGAATAAAGCTTTATAACTTGAATAAAGCTGATCCCTTTCAAACCACCACAGCTATAGAAACAAGATAGCAAACATCTGAAAGAAGGAAAAAAAGTGCTCCTTTCAGCACCAAACAAAAATGGCACTTGTGGAAAAGCGGCAACCCTACCCCCTCGAGGTGTAGGACTCCCTTGTAGGCAAGAAGGAGCCATCTCCCCCAATGCCTCAGGTAATTGAACAGGGTTTCTGGGAAAAACCTTCCCTTTCCGAGCAAGACTGCTTTCTTCAGGTATTCCGGAGAGGAGGAAGACTTTCTTCTTTTCTGGAAGATGTGGGTCACGGTTACAACTTCCCCTTCTGTTCTATTCCCTTCTCACTTCCGTTTTCTTTTTGCTTCTTCTTATCCTTTTTCCCGTTTTTCTTCCGTAGATAACAGGTGGCGGTGCGCGTTTCCTCAAATCCAATAAATTTCAAACCACGCACAAAATGTCATTTTTTTCTTCTTCTGCTGTCGTTAGAGGAAGGAAGAAAATCGATGATAAAATAGAAATGTGAACGTGGAAAGTGTATTGCATTGTCGTAAGTGAATGGTTTGCACCTCCGCCATTTTTTGTAACTTTCTTGCACACGATGAGAGGGTATTATAATCCTTACAGCATTCGACCTCGACAGTTTGATGAATTTTTTTCTTTAAAACTTCAACTTTTTTTTTTTTGGGGGGGGGGACATATTAGTGTGTTTCCTTGTCTCTGATCATGATCGCTTAAAATTGGTATCACCTCGGAGAACTGAAATATGATGATATGGTGCTTACACATGAACTGAAGTCAGCATAAGCGTGCCTCTTCATCTGTCGTGTGGACACGATAAAAAAATGTAGTTAGATTAATGAAATTTGGCAACAGTAATTACCAGAATTATCAACAATCTGTCATCTAATTTTCATAGAACTATGCCCATCGCTTGCTTTACAGTCTATTGGTCAATCAAATCTTTTTTGCTTTTTCATACAGTCTATTGGTCTATCAAATCTTTTTTATGCAGCCTATTGGTCTATCAAATTTTTTATATACAGCCTATTGGTCTATCAAATTTTTTTTACTTTTTCATATACGTAATTTAGAAGACATATAGGTATTGGCAAAAAAAAAAAAAAAAAAACCGATTTGGGATTTTTGACGAATTTTACGTTTTCGACCTCTCTGAGCTCGAAAAATACAATTTTGGAAAGCATCAGTCTCTCTGTCTTTTAACAAAATTAACACAGGAGCTAGGAAAACCTCTAACTTTGTAAATACGAAATTTGGGGAATTCTATAAAATTTTGAGTAAAATCCTTTTAGTGAACAATTTTTTGTCCGACTACTCGAAGGCAATTAAACACGATAACTATGAAGCAAAGACAGCTATATAAATCGAATTCGGTAAGCAGATGTAATATCTAGTCTCCTTTAAAATTCCAACAAATCCAACAAGGGATTGCCCATATGTCATCATTCTGTACTTTCAGAAACATGTAAATGCGATAATTGAAAAACGCAATGACTTGCATACATCGAATTAGGTATCAGATTTTGGGTCTATCAGTGTAGTTTTGTGCCAAATCTTTATTTCAGTTAATTGGGAAAAAAGGGTCTAAAGCACAAATTCGATTTTTAGATACTAATCACTGCATGCCAGGGATTAATTGCCAACAAACGCCTTGTCCATGATACGATAGCTTCAATAAAAACGCTACATTCAGGAAAAAACATATTTTGTAACTATTGTAACTATTCTCTGGTGTGACACATTTATTACAGAATATGCGAGGAAGCTTTAGGGAGAAGACTTCTGCTAGTGTATGTGAATGTTGTAACGTTCCCCTGACCATCCCCGATAAGCGACATTTCCAGAAAACTGTTCACCACCATTTAAAACATTTCATTGTTAAATGCCTAAAGATTGCTAGGTGGGGAATCTCCTAATCGCCGAGTGTTTCGGCACATCTGGTCCTGAGTGATTCGGTTGAAGAACCACACGTAAGGTTCATTGGTTTAAAGAAACTTAAGCACCTTTCAGGTAAAGGAGTGTCCATCCATCTGGATGCCAAACTTTTTTCCATTGCGAGGGGACTATCAATGACAGAGAGGTCAGTTACTCGAACGCATCATTATGGATCATTTCCAACGGTGGCTTGGGGCCACAAATGCTTGCATTCTGCTGAACTGCTATTGGGAGTAGAGAGCTGAAATGGAACAGTGGGAAGTAGGAGGTGGAGACCCCCTCACACGACGGTTCTTCAGTGGAATCGAGTTTCGAACCTGAAACTCTCCGGTTCTGAAGTCGAGACCTTACCACCAAGCCGCCGCGGCTTAAAAGTCACGTCAGTTTACGTACATTCATTTCTTTAGATTCAAATGCCTTCTTACTTACTAGTTGTGGAATTATGAAAAGAACGGTGCCAATTTAAGTGTTGACCACACCATTTGATCTCAATACAAATCTACTAACTCCGTCCGAAAATAATCTTTATATAGTATGAAAGTGAGGCGTTAATTCAGCTAAACTACAATAGAATACAATACTTATGCTGCTATTATAATAAAAATTATTTAATTTTATAACACATCATCTAAATTCTAATAAAAAGGGATCATAAGCAAATAAAATCAGCTCCAGGTTATATGTTAATGAAGAGACTGTAATGTTTCCCGCAAGAGACACATAACCTGATACATTGAATGGTGCAAATGAGTTCTCCATCGCCTAAAGGGATTAAACACTCTTTAACAGAGACATAATTCGGCTCATTCCCGGCAAATTTATTCTAAAATTCACGACATCCCATCGATGTTCCTCTAGCAATAATTTACTTTTGGAAATTCCGAGTCGAATACAATAATTTTCGCTTGTGCCTAACCATAATTCATGCCCCCCGGCTACCACACTCTGCCCTTGTGCTTAACAAAACGCTTTCCACATATAATAAAATCCGACCCACTCCAACTCGATCATTGATTTCGTTAAATGAAGTCGCGTCAGGGATAGGGGGGATAATAGAGAGTGGGAGGCGGCCAATGACAAATGCGGAACGAGACATCGTCTGCCGAACATGGAATCGAATGACGTCTTTTGGCGCGAGACCCAACAAATGCCGGAGATGAAAGAACGAATCCTTGCAAGTGGTTTTTGAGGGGTTTTTTTTTTCTCTTTGTCCAGAAAAGCACGCACAGTGAATCAATACCTGCCCCTGGGAAAAAAAAGAGCAAAAGATCCATTCATTGACGCTTTTTGAGGTTGAATAAAGTTTTGTACTGAGTATTCGAGGTCTGGTTATTCTATTAAGTCTGCCGTTGTATTGATCCGTCTTTCTGGGAGTTATAAAAATGAGGGGGCGAAGTTGGAAATGGAGACCAGATATAAATGTAGAAATAATTTAGTTAAGTCGTTTCGCAGACTAAATACCAGAAAAATGTTTATAATACGTCTGGATAATTTTAGAAGTTTAAAATGTTCTAAAGTTAAATCCAAAATGAACTATTTCGTAAGCTTCAAAATTTCTTCTAAATATCAAGAAAGAAAACAAAAATCCCAAATGACTAAAAAATTGCATGCAAAAGGATATTAGGGGAAAAGAAAGCGTATTTTTATAAATTGTTAAACATTTTTATTGTTATTTCTTTTCTTAACTTAAAATAGCGATGTATTCTGTGAAGAAGTTGTTTTTTTCTATTGCTAGTCACTTGTATTCAGCAATTCTGAAATGTTTTGTATTGAATTAGTAACTTACAATAAAACTTTTTTAAGAAAAACGAGTAGCAAGTTAAATTCTTATTACAGTATAGAATGTTTTTGTGTAAATGTATTACAATAAAAACTACTTTATCTTGCTTTTAATCTGGAATCTAGCTACAGACAATTAAAATTGCCAACTTGGATACAAATATTTAGTTCAGATCTCATTCAACATTTGCAAATTCGTAGGACTGATGTTATGAATTTTAATGTCGTCTTTAAAATTTAACCACAGAACTGAAACGATTTATAAAATAAATTAGGAAAAGAAATTTTATATGCTATATAATCTTATAAATATCCACTAAAAAATCATAATTTCTTTCTTCTAGGCTTACTTTTGCAAGTCTGTAATATGTAATAATACGATATTTTTAAACAATTGATCAAATTGGGAAAGGGTTTTGAGATCATGGGAGGATATAGCTTTAATAATGCCTTTAAATATTTAAGATATAAGAGACATTTGTTCCAGATTGAGATCAGCAACATAAAGGGAAATCCTAATTATCTATTCAATTTACTATTTTTTAACAACAGCACATTTTCAAGTTTTTGCCATTCAAACGTTTTGCAAAAATCAAAATAAGGACAAAAATAATTGCTTCAATGAAACGCTCTGACATACAGTGAACGAACTCAATCAAAATGTTAATTTTTTTCTTTTTAAAATTGCAATTGGCTCGAGCGACCGTGAAATATTCAATGCATACGAAATGTCATAATATATTCGCAGTCTTTGCCCCCTTTCCTTTTTCTCACCAATTAATTCAGTTTTCGGCAAACGAGCAGGAAATTCCAATTAGTCCATTCCACGAAGTTTCTGTGCATTTAAATGGATCAGGCCATCATGACGAATAAACAAAGACAGTTGAACTTTCCAGTAGTTTTTGTTACATGTAGGACAAGTTGACCAAAGGAAGTTATCTTTTTTGGCCTTCCGCAAATTAGGTTGAAATTCATTGACCGTGATCCTGAAAGCTGCACTACAACAAAAAAAGGGTTTCGTAGTTAGTAAATGGTATAATAGTTATGAATATAATGCATTACTTTTAATTCTGTGATCAGTTTTTACTTTTTAAAAGTTGTTAACCATTATTAATCCAATTAGAGTGGTTTCCGAGAAATTGATTCGCATATTCTATTATCGGTCATTATCCCCCTTCCAACTCTTTATACAAAATTGTAAATCTTCGCTGTAAAAGCTTCTACTGCATACAATATTTTTATTTTCAGATTCCCACACATAAAAGAAGCGCGGTTACTAGTACATCGTAAAGAAAATCAATACTTGTCCATTAATTACAAGTTATTGAAGCACAATTATTACGAAATTTCGCCCTTTGGCGTTGTTCGGCGTTTCTATGTTGTGACGTCACTTTCAATTAGAGCTACGAATTTATCGTCTGGTTTCTTAATTTTAATTAACCTTAAGATGGCGCTGCTAATTTATCGCTTGCTTTCTGACCTTTAAATAATTAATCCTGCTAGAATATTGTTTGTCGCCATAAAGAATTTCTAGAATATTGTTTGGTGTTTTCGTACTTTTTTTTCAGTTTTAATCACTGCATTCTTTTATTACAAAACTCATATTTATTCTTTAATGAATTTTTGTATAATCAGTAATCGCTCTTATACAACTTTAAACATGCTCTTAAGAATTTTTTTTCTCAAAAAATCTGTAAATGTATTGTAAATATTAGAATACAATTTTTAACCCAAGCTGTATTGTATATATTGTTTATATATTGGATTATATTAATTATATTGGATAATGCTAGACATCCTGATAACTTTCAAAATAATCAAAATTGTGGTCGAATTACTTTTTACTACGTATTTATTACTTTCAACTACAGCAGCATAAATAACCTACCATTTTTATTGCAACAAGTATGCTACTATTGGCGCTTTTTTTTTTTTTGGCAATTTATCACTGACATGCGGTTAATATAAAATTAACAAAATATCAATTATGTATTTTGCATGCTTTTTTTGGTCGATTGAAATCAATATTTTGCATAGTACAATAACTGCAATCATCAGACTGCGCACCAAATTTCCTGATGAAGACAATCAACTCTCTCTAACTATTTATCTTCAAATTTGGTTAATGACCTACACTTCAGTTGCCATGCCCACTCTATAAATTTGATTTTTGTATTTATAATTATTATGTTCGGCTGTACTCTGATAGTTTGCTGAAAAGATGATATGCTGAATTTCATCATCTTGTTTCCATCAAATTCGCATTCACAAGGAGAAATATATAGTTTCCACAATGTATCTTTTGAATTCATTGAATTCTATTAAACTGAAAGATATAAACTAAACTCAGTGGTACAACAGTCCATGTAGGTCAACCCAACAGTGGACATATTCATTTTCTTGACCGAGAGTCCACGGCTGCAAGGCATGTGGCCCTGTTAGGTGGTCAATGTAAGTGGAGCTCTAAGTGTTTAGTTCCCCAGTATGCTTGGTCCTCAGTTTATCAATCCACTGATGGGACAAAAGGTTGAGTCGATAGTTTTCTCAGCTTATAGACCCACTGAAGGGATGAAAGTTTGAGTCGGTAATTTTCTCAGCTTATCGACCTACTGAAGGAATGAAAGGTTG
>JAPMOQ010021195.1:284116-318089 GCA_026543055.1 Argiope trifasciata | reverse complement strand
TATATGTTTTAGTAAAACATTTTCAATTGTAGAGAAATTGAATAGCTACAGGAGTCTTTTGTCTGTCGTCGTCATCAGTAACTTAAGAAGAGCACCTGTGAATAAAATTATTTATATTACACTGGTGAAAAAAAAATTATGCTGCTGTGGTTGTCGAGTTGTAATAGAAATGTAGTAGAGCTTGATATAAAAATCAGAAGGAATATTTCAAATTTGTCAATAATTTTGAAAAAAAAAAAATCTTGAACTTTTCATAATTTCTGACTATACTTCTAATTTTGTATCTTACACAATTAGACAACTAAAACATTTGTTTTACGAGTACGAAACACGAATATTAAGATAAAATTAACTCTAAATTTGTAGAGTCCCCCTAATCTAATTTTAATTGGAATATTTAAAGTTTAGAAAGTGTTCTACAAGAGACACAAGGCAAGGTACTAGAATCCTAATGCAAATGATAGCAACAATTAATGAATAATTAAATTCATCAACGGCATTTAGACTAAAATTTACTCGAATGAGATAAAAGATTTCCAGACAGATGTAAAATAAATTTTAAAAGATGCTTGAAAGATAAGAGCCATTTATTGAGTTAAAAGTTGTATAAATTTCACATTATTAATATTTTTATTTCCAAAAAGCACAATGCTAATTAATTTTTAAACAATTTCCTTTCGTTGCTAATCTATATATTTCTTTAGATAACCACACAACATAAAGCTGGAGTGGAACGAAAACACGAGTATAAATAAAGTTGCCATTAAATTTAATTCCATTTATTTTACAAAATTTTTAATTAAATTTTTAAATAAAGTTTTAAAGGTTAAGTATTTTACTACGAAAAATACTTGCTATAACGTTTTTACTTCTTATATCTAGCAAATGCATAGTATTTTGACTTTTTGGACAATCACCTTGAGCTTCAAGATTCTACTGTTCCTCATCCAGACTCTATGCAGCTGAACAGAAGTTTCCCAGTCTCTTTGTTCGTGAATATGACTGCTCGAAGATATAAAGAAATAGTTAGATGAAATCGATGGAATGTAGTGTTATCGTGGCGGCTCTCCACAGCCGAACGATTTTTGATCCTTTATTTATTACTAGCCGCCTTTGGCGACCAGCTGGTTCGCCATGAGTAAAGCGTTCTAAAATTTTCAATTAAGTCACATATTCATTAGCCTTTAAGTAATTCCGGGCATTGATTGGCCAGAAATTAAGAATGCTTTTTTTCCGTTTTGTTGCCAAAATATTAAATATGTTTTTTTAAAGAAAGCGAAAAAGGAAAAAAAATATTGAATAAATGATTTAGATGTTGCAAACGATTATAGAAACTTTGACTTTGTATTTATTTTTTTAGAAACTATCACACTTTAAAATTGAAAAAAAATTGTGAATTAATGATACAAATATTGCAAACGATTATAGAAATATGCCATTAAGTCGGGATTTCAATGCATATCCTGTCTAAATCCAATCAGGTTTACCATAAATAAAGAAGATTTGTTGAATAAATGATTTAGATACTGCAAACGATTGTAGAAACCTTTGCTTTGCATTTATTTCTTAAAGAAAATATCACATTTTATATTTCTTTTATTTTATCCAGTCACGTACTAAAAGTTGCATTTCTGTAGATTTATTTTGCGATGAGAATTTTTTTATTTGAACTTCCGACATTCTTTTATTTTATCCAGTCACGTGCTAAAAAAACATGGTTAAAATATTTCTTCAAAAATTCGTTAAAAATAGAAGCTTGAGTTTTACATTAAAACAAAGGTACCATTAGAAAGCTAATTTTTTAATCTTTAAATTGATGTAAAAATCATGTTTGTGCGATCATATTTTCGGAAGTTATAGCGGAAAAACGTCGAAATTTTGCTTAAATTTTAATTAATTCAAATTCTAATTAAAAATTCGAAAAAAGGGCTCCGAGGTGCACATTCCCGACCTCCAAGGTATACATGTACCAAATTTGGTAGCTGTAGGTCCAACGGTCTGACCTGTAGAGCGCCAACACACACACACACACACACACACACACACACACATTGAGCTTTATTATAAGTATAGATTATTATTTATTATTGCAAATTTGTATTTTAAAAAGTGGTGTCAACACCAACTTTTGTTTCTTATAAAGTTTTGATTATTTCATTATATTTAATTTGTTAAGTAGTATTGTATATTTTTTGTAAATAATTTGTCTTCAATGAGAACTCAGAGAAGTGGTATTATTTAGGAAGAAATAAGAACTATTTATTCTAAAAGAATGAATCATTTTCTTCTGTCATCTCCTATTTATTCTTTTTTAAACAATTTTTTGTGAAAACGAATTCTGAATTCGAAAAGAATAAAATTCTTTTTTCGATATCATGGAATTGGCTAGTTCCGATATGAGATGAAGTCTAAATTAATTATGTTAAATGTCTACAGCAAATCTGCCCGCACGAGATTATTACTTAAGTTATAAATCCGCAATATCAATGCTTTAAAAGAATATAATCTATATTAAATTACAATACAAAAACTAATTGGAGCAAATGGGGAAGGGAGCTCAAAGTTATGGTAAATAATAATAATAATGTAGTTACTGTAGCTTGAAATTGAAAAGATGACTATACTGCACATTTACGTTCTAAATAGTGCTACGATGACATGGTCTCCATTAGAAAGGTCCATGTAACGATAAATTGAAAAGACAGTTAAAATAACACGGCTTTAATGTCTGACAATTTGGTGGAATCGTAGACATGATGTTATATCTGAAAGTCTTCACTGAAATTAAAGTTTACCGGTATTTTCGGAGAGCTATCTGGTCGCCAGAAGAAATTAATTAGAAACTGCACGATCGATTTGCAAGGAGACCCTTCACTTTTATTTATTTGAAATCGCTTCCAGTATTGAAATTTTCTTCCCTATTTTTTGCCAAAGTAGCTCCTCCATTCCAAAACAAAGGCATAAAATAACAGAAAATAAATAGCCAATTGGAACTATATGCAAAGTGAGTTTAATAAAAATTTAGAGTACCATGAAAACAATTTTTCTCTATAAAAGGGCATATTAAGCTTCAACAAAATGATGTATAAGAATCAAAATAAATCTTTTATTCCAACAGTTTAAAAGTGAACCTATAATTTTTATTTATGAAATATTTCTAAGTAGATTCCTTAATGAAAAGTTAAACTATTTTACCTTTGGAAAAAACATATTTTGGGCAAACAAAATAACGCTAAAAGGTAGAATCTTGTTTGTAAGATTTCTCTGAAGTAATGAATAGCTATCATCAAAATCATGGTTCAAGATTACGAGGCCCGAAACCCCAAATAGCCCACGTAGAAGTTCAAAATAGTAAGTTAATGAAACGAAACTATGCGAAATGGTGACTGTTAAGTCATTAAACCACAAGTTACTGAACTGTCCCACGCTGAATTCCTAGCCGAGAAATGCTTGTTAAAACTTGTCATGATAGGGCAAAATGTATTTTGTACTGGCCAATTACTTTCACAATGCACGTTTACTTTCACCAATTTGCATAAATCGCCCACTTAGTTTGCTGTTATGATAAACCACAGCAAGTTTTGCTTATCATTGTTAATTTATCGGCAGCATTTTGTATTCCTTTTTTAAAATACCAGTTTATGAGTAGAATTTTAATAAAGTTTTGATTGTAGAAAAAAAACTTTTTTTTATTAATGCTATCTCCACCAAAGGTTCTTAAACTGGAGGGTGCCATTTTAAAATAGGACACATAGAAAATATTAAAGGTTAGGAAAGGTGATTTTCAGATTCTCTGCAGTCAAAAAGTAAACATATCAGAAGCGTCTTCCAAAAACTTTCTCTCATATACAAAAATAAAAGTGTTACACTCTTCTCCTTACGTTTGAAGCAACACGGGCTACTTTGTAACCAAATTTGAACCATAGAACTCTGCTTAGATGACGAAGACGATACTTGACCTGGCACCTTTTTCCAAACTTCAGAACCACACCAACAGAATTGCATTTGACCCATGATAGCAGATTTCACTTACGCCAGGTTCGCATATACGATGGATAATTAGTGGAATTAGATACCGAATCGAGAATATCTGCCCATGAGGCCGAGACTGAGACCTTACCCCTAGATCACCGCAGCTTTTGTCGATCTTGAGTAGGATTGAGAACTACGTGAGTGCTCAAATTTTTATTTTTGGAGTCCTGTATGTGAACATTTTGTATTTTGTTCAATAGTAATGAAACTGAGTATGCATTTAGGGCACCTTTTTGTTGATCGATTGAAACCAAAATTCAATGCATAGCTAATATTTTTGAAACAAAAGTTTTAATACGCACGTAACGTAACATATTTCAAGAATACAATCCACGTAATTGTTTTTTGACTTATCAACTTTACATATTGTCGAGGAAAGTGAAAGTACAGAGGTCAATCCTACCATATTCTGTTGCCCACAACCATCTTGTAAACTGCAAGCCACATATTATAAGCCATAGATATATCATATATTGTATATATCTTCTCCATAGATCTATTATATATATGTTATAAGCCATATATCTTCTCTTTTGCCTTTCTTTTCCCTAGAAATTTACATCTGAGAATGCAAAAGTCGAAATTGCAATGCTAATAAAACGATTTTTTTAAAAATGTAACATTTTTTTAGCTAATTGTATATCTTTTAATTAACAAACAAGCTCTCGCGTGGTCATTGACTTATATTACTAGTGTCAATATTAGTGCTATTGATAGATATTTAGAAATAAAATATGAATTAAATTCCTTTTCCATGTGATAATTTACCGGCGTCCTGGCTTAGGGATAGCGAGTCTTCCCTCTGATCCAGGCGTCTCGAGTTCGAGTTCTGTTTCGAGCACGGTTGCTCTGTGTTCCATCTGTGACAGATATGTGAATGTGCCCCTCTTTAAAAAGGGACTGTGCAAGCGAATGTGTGTGCATTTCATTTTCATTTAAACTAGAAGTCAAACTTCTGCCTTCGGGTGCTCATTGGTCTTTACCCTCAGAAGCTACTGCACCCCTTTCCATGGAATCTGTGTGTATTTCACCTTCATTTGATCTAGAAGTCAGACTTCTGCCTTTGGGTACATAGGGGCCTTTACCCCTAGACGCTACTACACTCTTTTCCATGGAAACACGGACACGACATTACCATCACTATCATGTGATGATTAAATAATTTTATCCCTGCAGTTGTAAATAAAAAAAATATAAGAAGCCGATGTCTTTAAAAAACTATTTTATCAAGCAGCAATTCACTATGACATTTTTCATCCACAGATGGAATCGTTCAAGATAAAACTTTGATCGAAGCAAAGATAAGCAGAATGAAATAGGGAATTCCACAAAGTTTGTCATCCAGCGTTTTTAGAGAGGCCCGTGTCTTTCTTCTGAATGACGACAATGCTGAGATCATAATTGAAGTAATCTTAATTGAAAGACGCGGATAGAATGTGTTCATCCTGTGACGTAACTAGTGTGATATTCAGGACATACTATTCACTCTCCATTCACATTATTTCACTTCTTTCCGTCAGCAGGAGAGCCGTTTCAATTTTCAGTGAATTATTGAAAATAATAATTATATTATAAATAACTACAATAATTATATTATAAATAACTACAATAATTATATTATAAATAACTACAATAATTATACTATGAATAACTACGATAATCTATACAAATATATAAATGCGAAAGTTAGGATGTTTGGATGGATGGATGGATGTTTGTTACTCCATCATGGCTGAACGGCTGAGCAGAATTAGACGAAATTTAGCACAAAGATAGACTATAGTCAGGAATAGAACACTGGCTACTTTTTATTCTGATTAATTGAATGGTTAATTTTTTATTCATTAAAAATTAACTTTCGCGCCAAAACGCTGAGGCCAAATCCCGCCAAAGATGAGTAAGGCTCCCTGTATTGTTTCCCAATTGTGATGAAGTTAGGCTTAGGTAAATTTTGATCGATTATTTCAAACGATTCTATTTATTTTCTTTGTGTTTGATGTATTTAAAATAAACTATTGTTAATGAATCCATCTTTAGGATTCATTCTGAAGTACTTTTAAATTAAAAGGTAACAGAATAAAAGAAATAAAAAATTTCTAATCTGCACTGCATTACCGCAACTGGCGTAAGAAAGCCAAACATGTGCGTTTTCATTTAAATTAAAAGTTTAAAAATGATGTGTATAATACTGCTGTAGCTATCTCCATCAATAAATAAAATGGATTTGACCGGACTTGATTTGCTGTTTTGTTTTATTTTGGGTATACAATGTAAATAAGTTGTTTTTATGTTAATTGTGTGTTTTTATTATTAAATTGTATTTATGTTATATATTTTTCGTATATGCTTATACTTTTAAATGTACCGTTTTCAGATTAGGCTTAATTTTTTTTATTTGTTTAATTTGATAGCTTTTCGTACATATTCATCAAAATTTTCACGCGAACAGAGTTACGGGTAATAGCTAGTTATATTATAAATAGTTAAAATTACAACAAAATAATTTCGGAAAACTATTTCTCGATAGCAATTTAAAAAATACGATTTAACAATATCATGACAATGAATCACAGTCTACGATGAATCATACTCCAAAGAATCTAAGCGGAAAATTAATTTTCATTTTCAATGCCAAACAGATATTTACTCGGATTTTTATCATAGGTGCATTTGTGGATTTTTTAATTTTTAAAATTTTATGTTTTACTATTGCATTATTCATTTAAAATTCCCCGAAAGAAAACAGCTCGAAATTATATATTTTGAAATAAAAATGTGAAATGAAACAATGACATATGGCCAAAAATTACTTAAATTCAAATGTTATTATATTGTTTTTTTTGCAGACTTTGTTGTATAATGAGATAGTTTTGTATGACAAACAAAACTGAGATACAATTTTCACTAATGAATCCAAATTTCAATGAATTGCTGGTTAATTTCTTATTCAGAAATAATAGTAAATTTCAATTATATTAAGCATTTAAAGTAACATCTGTATGGATTCCGTGTTTAATTTAAGTTTGTAAAATTATCCTAGTCCATAAAATTTTATATTCGTTATTCTATTTTTTGCCCACAGAAAAACTTAATTTAATAATTTTTATTCGTACAATAATAATTATTATAGACTAAATTTAAAACATTGTGAGTCAATTTTATTATTTTTTATACACTTTGCCTTATACATTACATTTAATCCATTTTGCGTTTTTTTAAAAGACTTATTATATCATTCAAATTTTAAGGTACATGTTTTAAATATAAAAGATTTACATTGTTTTATTTTTATTCTTTGAACGAATTTACAAAACTTTTCAGTATATCCTTTGCTGCTTTAATAGCAAAGTTAAAACCATAAAAATAAATCAAGTACCAAAAAATATATTAAAAAATAAAAATCTGAAAAATTAAAGTTAAAAGTTTACTCGCCATTTGATGAATAAATCTTACAACTTTAGCAATCGTACGTGTCATTGAAGCCATAAAACTTTATCACCCCTTCATGGCATTTCTCTTTGTTGCTGTTATTGTGGTTATAAGCCCGCCATTATCTATCAGCGATTTAAGCCGAGTTAGTGTCTCTTGTTTTTTGTCGTTTTAGGCAAACTAAGTACGACTGTGCTACCTCATAAGTCGCGCATTCGTTCGCATAACCCCTTTTTACAAGGAGGCATATTCACACATCTCAGAGATAAAACAGAGGAAGAAAAACCATGCCCGAACCAAGATTCGAACCTGGGACGCCCAGATTATAGGGAAGACACGCTACCTCTATGCCAGGACGCCTTAAAAACGATCATTTCTCCTTAAAAATATCATTAAAGAAAAAAAGTAGTGGAATTAATAGAAAACGAAGAGGCATAAAAGTATTAATGATTTGGAGGTTTTTGAGCCCGCCCAAAGATTGAAGGCCTGTATATTTTTATGTTCTTCTCTACTCTTTCGGGTTGCAAAACCCCTGGATTCTTTATACACGCAAATGTCAAAATAAAAATAAATTGTGTAAAAAGATTTCTAGAACATTTTTCGAATCAAAAATTGATGACGAATGCACAAAGTGTCCGAACCTCTGACTTACATAAGCCATATTAAACCGAATTCCTACGGCGAGTCCATCTGCAGACACAACCGAGATATTGTCGGTAAACTGCCCAGGCATCAAAGAAGCACAGAAAACCGCAAGAGGGGTCGAAGGGGGAACGCATGCCTCGTCTGCAGACGGGTGCAGGTCGTGAAACCACCGCTTTAAGCCGGGGTCCCACGACGCGCAATTTCCCGATTTGGTCATAAATCAGACCTCCCACCCACTGGGGGACCACACTTCCCCATAGCCAGGAGGATGCGTTTCCCCTTTCACCCCCTCTTGGTCTCTTTGATGATCCGTCGACTTACCGACAAAATGTCGGTAAGTCGACGAATCATCAAAGGGACCAGAAAACCGCAAGAGATGTCAACGGGTGGCACGTGGCTCGTCTGCAGACGGGGTATAGGCCATGGGACCCCAGCTTTACTGACTCTCCGTCCCGCCCGAAGGCAATTGGAAATAAATACTGAATGACCGGACCGCCACAACAGCAACACTGGCAGGAACTGTGGTTGAGTCCTTAGGGCCATGATCGACCACGGTACAACCCTCCTCGAAGGAAGTACGTCCCATTATTGATGGAAAGAGTCAGATCCACCACCTTAGAGGCCTTATCACATGGTGAAATTTCGTCAGCACTTTTCCGTTTCTACCCTCAAGAACCGGTCAAGCAAGCTTTACGTCACCGGCAACATTTTCTAACCAGTTTGAAAATGCCAACGAAATATTGTCTGCAAAAGAAATTCAACCAATCAGGTGAAACTTTGAAATGATGTCACACAAGTGACGTCACTTTTGTTGTGGTTTGCTGATGGAAAGTGCCGACGATATTTTGTCGTGTGATAAGGTTTTTAGTGTACCCACCGAGTTGACAAGATCCAACCACCATGCATCAAGCATCTCATTCTCAATTACGAAGTGCCCCCCCGGGGTCTCCGACTTACATAATAAATAAGATTTCATTCAACTACCGAGGGGTATTTTAACTAACACCCAAATAAAGCTTCGAAAAATAAAAAACCGCTTAAACCGACGCAAAAGATGAACAGCACTCGAATCATCGCATTACGCACCAATTCCGCTATCATCACCAACAGATCCGCAATCATGGAATTGACTTAGTTAGCACTCAAGTTCAACCGCAGCCAGCTGATGTTGCCACCTACACTCCTTAATCAAATTCCCAGGCAAACAATCCAACCCACTCTCGGCTCAAAACAAAAGACTCACTTCCCGCCCGCCAGTCATCAAAGAAAAGCGCGCCCTGGCCTTGGCGTTCCGCCCCACCCACAACAGATGCAAAAAAAAAAAAAAAAGAATGGAAACGACCCTGACATTAGCGGCAGAACAGTGACATACATGCGCATTGGATATCGCTCGCAACCTAACAAGGAAGTTGCTTCATCCACTGGCCATCCACCACTCCATCACCAGCACAACGGGGGCCCTCCCTAAGTGCATGTCGCCCACCAGCCACTCTTCTGGGAAACAGAGGGCCAATGTCGTTTCCCGGTGGGGGCTCATGCTGGCCAGTGCAGGGGGCAAGTGGCTTTTAGTTTTTATGCACGTAACTGAGGCCGAACACACTGAGTGTTGTGTTACAGTAAAAAGGTACTAAATTGAGTACTTTAAAACAGTGTTTTATGGCCTTGTATTTTGCAGTTAATGCAATGTGTAAGTAACCACAATTTCGAGTAAAAAGCTTAAGATGCTTCCTTATTTTTTGAAAGCATACCATTAATAAGGCGTATAAGCGACTGCAATTTTACTTTAAAAGCTAAAGTTACGAGCTAAGTTATTGAGTTTCTTTTGCTAAAGTTATTTGAGCTTTCTTTTTAACCCGCCAGTAACAAAAATACTTTCGATGATAAAGTCTTAGAAATAAGGCCCATTTTTAATTTCTACTATTAGTTCACACTTTCCCTATATATATTTATTTATATAGCTTGCTCAAATTTATTTTAGACCGTTGATAAAATATTTTTTATTCATCCACTCAAGTTCAAACCCATTTTTTAAACTTGTAGTGGATGATACTTGATGTTAATGCAGTCTTTTTTTTCATTCAAATATTAATTAATTCATTAAATTTAATTAATTTTTAATGCTTTAAATAAAGCTTTTGCAGTTTCTAATGAAGATTGAAATCAGTAGGCAGTAACTCCATCTGTTAAAATGCAAGTATTTCTGTATTTTTCGCGTAAAAGTGAAGAATACGAGCTCAATTCTGGCTAAAATCAATAATTTTTTATACGTAATAAGTTTTTTGATAATTATTTAATAAAAAGTAACATCATTTCCTTTTTGATCTAAGGTAGGAATTATATATATATATATATATATATATATATATATATATAATTTTGTAGTGTAACAAAAATGAAGTAGACTAGACTTTATTTCAAAATAAATACCTTTATGAATTATTATTGACCATTATATAGAGAGTTAAAAAATATTTTAGATGGGGAAGAAATCATGAAGTGGAAAGCTCAATTTTAAATATGCATAGATGTAAACGATAACAAGAATTTGATATTATCATATCCATAAATGAACATTGCACATACTTCGTGAAACGGAATTTTGAAAAGAATAAAACATTCCAGAGCACATAATTATCGGAAAATGAAATTTGAGTATTGTATTGCGTAGTTTATCAAGATAAGATTTCATGGGTTTATGAAAATTTTATTCTTATATTTATGAAAATTTTCACCTGAATGAATAGAAAAATTAATCATATTTCTTTTTAAAGTAACGTCAGCATAAAATAGATTTTCATAATTTGAGATTAGTAACTCATGTGCAAATATCTATACATATTTCTTTTCTTTTCTTTTTTTTTGGTAAAAAGACAAATTGTGAGACTAAATCTGTTAATCAATTGTAAACATATAGTTCGAGTCGAGTGCAAATATATATAATCTCGAATTAATCGAATTAGTAATCATCGGCAGATTAAATTAAATTGGGAATTCCAGGTATAAAAACTCCAAAGTTGGCATTTAATAATGTCGGATATTATAAATGTTGGAACAATATGAAAACTCATAGTGGAATTGAATCATATATTTTAAATATTTTCTGATTCTAAAAGTTTTCCCAGTTGATTTAAAAGATATTCTACCATTTCCATCTATAAAGAAAATAACTTTTTTCATAAACGAAAATTGAGCATTAAAATAAGAAAGCTAACTAAACAGTAAATTAATGAAGTGTTATTTAATGATTTACGAAACATTGTGAAATATATCTTTGATACATATGATAACATTATTTATCGCATATCAAAATCTAGTTCTATATTTAAATAAAATGTTTTATATAAAACAGTTTCCTGAATCGTTTTTGATTGGTTATGATATAATATTTGACAGAAATAATCTCACAAATGTTTTACAGCTATGAAAATTATGCGCATAATTTGAAACTTATAAGCAAACAAACATTGCTGCAATATTTCAAAAAATTTTTGATGTTTGTTAAAATAATATTAAAAATATTTCTTCTCCTTTCAAATATTTTTAGTTTTTCAACCCGAAATCCTTCAAAATAATCATGAGCTTTATTTATGCTGAATTAATTTCTTATTTAATTTACAATCCAGAAAGTTTGAAAAGAAATCTGTTTCAAAAGAAAAGCAAAAAAGAAATTTTAATTTTTTAAAAATACATTCGTACTAGATTTCTTTTTTAAAAATTTAGTTTTCAAGAATGTGTTGATGCATCAAAATTATAATGATTGTGACCTGTTATCGCATTCGAAGAAATCAGCCAGAGAGATCTCCCTAAAATTTCTTGCATACTTTTTTGATAACGATATTATACCTTTCCCTACGTATAAAATTGTGGACTTTTTGATAAAGCTACTAATACATTAAGGTAAACAATAGTCATGAAATATTGATCTTTGGCTTGAATCCGATTTTTCCACTAAATTTATCGTGTGATCTTTGGCGATTATCTCTGGTCTGCCGTTAACACACAATTACAAGAAAATAGAAATTTTTATTTTGGTATAATAGCAACAGAACTATAATGAATCCCTAGATGGAACGATTGATTAAGCGAACATTCTGGCAATCTCTGACACAGGAAACAGAGTATTTCCTGAGTTTTTCTTCAGTCTATGTGTAGTTCCCTTGCTTGCATGTGAGGAACCCATGTTTACTTAAAGAATGTATTTTTTATAGAATTAGTTTAAAAAATTTCTTTTAAATTATTACTTGACTAATTCCTAGAGTATCCCTTTTCCCAACTGATTAAAACTAAAATTAATCATAGAAATACAATTACTGCCTCAAAATAAGACACCAAATTTCATTTATTTATGATATCATGTTTTCGAGTTATTGCATTGGCATGTATGAGAAAATATCAATAGTGAGATGGTCAATTTCATCACAGATTTGTTTCAAAATTTGATAAGAATCTGCATTCGAGATGCTTTACCTATAAAATAAATTTTACAACCTACCTTTACGTATTGTAGTTAAAGTGCTCAACTGTACTCGGATAATCTTACAGGAAAACAATTTATGGATGATTTTCGTTCAAAATTTGATAAAAATCTACAAATATGATGTAAAGTTTATACATAAAAATTCATTCGTTTAGCTCAAAGCGTTATCATGTTCACTGATAGAAAAATTCACATTTAAAAAAAATTGTTCTTCGGATTTAAGGAAGTTTGAAAAGTGGAGATTTGTCAAAACTTTAAGTTTCAGTTCATTGATTTTTATAATGTTTCTATTTGCACGTATAGTTTTTGAGAAAGTAAAATGTATTTATAATTGATATAATATTTGTATTTAATCTAATTCAAATACTAATTAATTTTCTAACCTTTATCTTAAATTATCCCGTTATTTTAAAATATCCTTTCTTTTCTAACCCGAATTCCGCTCTTAGATTTAATTATTTCTAATGCGCCCTCTAAAAATTGATGATATTCATTTTCCAACACTTCGGAGAAAGGGTTAAAAATCCCAAAAACACCTGCGAATTCTTTTTCAAAAATACCTAATATTCAATTCCTGAAGTCAACACATATCAAAAAAATATATACCAGAATCTCTTAATAAAGCCACTGAAAGGAAAAATTTCTGTTAATTTGTTCTTATATTCTGGTGTAAACATTGTTTCTCGTTTCATCTTCCTGCCCAAACTATAATTCCCATGGCGAAATAAATTAGTATCCAAAAATATCATATTTCAACCAAAGTTATACTACATATATGTCAGAACATTTGTTGTATCAGATGTTAAAAAAAAGTTCCAAAAAATTCTGACAAATTTGAATATTTAGTATTATTTCAACAATTATCAAGCCTTTAGATCAGATGAAATCGAAGAAAAACAATTTATGCGTGCAGTTTCTAGACTTGGAAAGCCTTCATCCATGCAAGAATAGCTTTAATGATATTTTTTCTGGTTTTGTGATTACATTTTTCATGCTCTCTAAATGGCAATCTGCTAAAATGTTTCAGTGGAGCAAATGATAATAACAAAAGTGACTAAAGTAGGTTGCATCATCCTCATTCTATTATTTTAAACCAAACATAGTTAAATAACCTTACTCAACCTGTAGGGATTTTCCCATAATTCCAGTCTTTGTATTAGATCAGGAAAAAATCTCCCTTTCCTCAACTGTTTGTCCTAAATTGCTATGCGGATAATGATTTTTGATTCTCTCAGAAAATGTTTCAATCTATGTTGCTAATTTTCTGTGGTTTTTGAATGTTTTGGTTCAGCCACTTCTCAATGTCCCAGACCTTTCCCATCCTCAGGCCAGTCGCTAGTTCGCTTTTTATCCCCTGCTGTCAGATAATTTATTTTGATAGGATTTGTTTCTTTATCGTTTGTCCCAGATAGTAGTAATTCATCATCCAAACTCAAACATTCATGACAGGAAAATGTTTCTTTTGAATTAAGTGGATTTAAATGATTATTTAATTTTTTCTTCTGTTCGTTTCCTCTCTTGCACAATAAAAGATATCATTGAGTTAATACGGCGGAGCTTTAAAAATAGAATTTTTTAAGCTTACAAAAATGAAATTTACTTACAATTAATTGAATTTTAGCAAACTCTGATACGTTCACTGAATTGATTAAATTTATCTGGTTTCTTGCACAACAACTCCACTTGAACAGTAATAATCAAAATGAGATTCCGTAGATAAAATTCGAAATTGCTTTTGCTCAAAATCCCAAAAGGTTTCAAATGCATAAATAAATTTCGAGACAAGAGAGTTTTGAAAACTTCTGCTTCTTTTACGTTCCATGATACTGGCAAGCAATAATACTAATAAAAAAACGTTTTTTATTTATAATTCCGTTGGTCTTTATTTCCTTGATTGAAATTGGTCTTTATTTCCTTGATTTTATTCAAAAATAAAACTCTAACCAGAAATAAAGATGTCATTATCACGAAACTTTTAACAGACCACACCTATTTAACTCAGAAAACATCTTTTGCAATCTGATCATGCATCACTTTGTTACAAATGCAATTATGTCTTAGCGGTTGAGCATATTCTGTACGAATGCCAAGATTTTAGTACACAGCAACAAATTCATTCCGGTGCAACAGTTTTTAACTAAAATGACATTTTAGGTGATAACTTTTTATTCAAATATTTTTGCCCTTTTAAAAGATATTCAAAGTTTCCATCAGATTTGATTGTTATTTCTTCTCTAAGGATGCTTTAAATTTTAACACAAAAATCATGTCAAAAAATGTCTGGAACAGAAGGATTAAATTTGAACCTTGTGCCTTATGCCAAACCAAATCAAATCATTGATTCCAATTTACTTTTTCTCAGGGCTGCTAATTTGCTGTACTTTACTGTTGTGTTCATTTACAATCCTTATAGTTTTTTCCCTGTAAAAAGAAATGTTTTAATTTGTTATGTTTATGTTCCATTTTGAAATGAGGTCAAGTCTATTTAGGGACATCCTTCGAAATTTTATACAACTTCTTTTCCAAGTTTATATACTACACAAGAGAGAGAACACTGTAATTTAAATCAGTCAAATGTCCCCAATGATTCGGGAATTTTTTCAGAGGTCTTCTGTCTTTCATTCATCTGAAATGAATAAGTTGGTGAGAGATAATATATGTTGAGCATAATTTTCAAAATAGTATGTAAAATTCTGTATGTATGCAAAAACATTATAGACAATTAGTACAATAGAAGGGGAAAAAAACTAGCAATGTATCACGTATTCTATTACGTTATTATGCCTAAATTAATACATTTAGCTCATTCAGTGAAGTTTCGCCAGTAAATTTCAGTAGAGTAAGGCCTAGCAGTAAACCTATTTTAGCCGAGACTTAAACCACTTAAATTTTTCATTGAAATTTAAGACATTATGGATTCAATGATATTAATCGAAAGAGACATCACACGACTTTAGATGACTTATAGACAGCATAACATGATGGCATTATCAAAGAATATGTTATTCATGACAAAAACTAATTGTTTATTTGAATATTTTTGTTGATATATTTTCATATTCAATCAATTCATGGATCACTTTTTCTCAACCCACAAGCTACAAAGGATTCTTATAGTCAAGTCGTAAGGTAACGACAGATTCATTCAGTGATGAGATTTAGCCTCAGGGGTCTAACAGTTATGGCTAGATTTTGAGGGCGGTAGGCTTCAGAATTGAAGTCCTAATTCCTGTGAAGAACTGGAGTATGAACAAATCTATGGCGCACGATGCCCATAGGAGCAGAATATCTCTCGTTAATGTTGTCAGAAATCTGGAAGACATCGGGGAGTGTCTTCCTCATCGTTGACCACGGTTCAAAATTACGAAGTCCATACCAAAACAGTCCGTGTTCCTTCAAACGAAGCATAAATATAACTAAGTTAAACTTGTCCGGAGAATCGATGAACTCTTTAACCCTTATCCGCGCCATTTTCTCTCTAATTTCATAATAATGTGAGCTGTTACTATGACAAAAGGGTAAACGAATGGAACTAATGAGAGATATTAAACAATTTATCAAGATTAATAATCCTCAATTAGGAATTAATAATCCTCAAATATTAATTTTAATTCTTTTCAGCTATCCAATCATTTTTAGTTCAAAAGTAGCTCCTTATGACAAAATAATTCACGTAATTTGAATTAATTTTCGAACTGTTAGTCGTGGGGAAGGTGTAGAAAAATAGAATTTAACCTTTAACTTTTACCTTCTTAGAGATGGGTGCCCTATTAAAGATTCTAATCTTACTCCAATGTACCAAAATGTATAATAATTTAAAAATAGGAATAATTTCCTAACTGCTCGAATCCCATCTTCATTGTACCTTTAACTTTACAGTTAAAGGTCAAAGGTTTCTCCTCTGAGTTAAAATTTTGAGATTTTGAGCCTCCTTTTAAAACTAAATAAAATCAAGATTTTTTCTAAAACTATTACTTTCATTCTTTCCGCTTAACAAATCGGTTCGTTATTCTACTCTTGGCACAAGCTCGGTTAGCTTGGACAAAGAAATCTAGACAAAAGCTAAAAAGAAGACATTATCCAAGAAATTCAAAAGAGCAAAAAGTGTTAAAAGACTTAACGACTGCTTCAGTTTTACATTTGAATTTTAAGGATCATAAAGAATTAATATTTATAGAATTTTTAATGAAACCGGATCATGAACAGTGCAATTGGTAGTAACAAAAACTGTCTGTACCAAATTTATTGCAAAACAACTAATTTAAGCTGCATAATTTTGATAACTGGCATATATTTTTACTTTCAAACATATGAAATATAGAGAAAGTACTGTAATCATCAAAAAATTGGATCTCGAGATTTCGAGCAAATATTCGCATTTCAGATTACCCTGAGATAGAAAAACTAATTTGTGCAAAATGAATGTCTGTCTGCCTGCCTGTCTGTTTTGTGATAAAGATAACTCAAAAACGTTTTGAGCTTGACGAATGAAGTTTAGTAAACGATCTTTTCACAGAATTTACAGATTTCTGTCAATTTTGAAAAAATTCGATCACAGTTAGACTGTAGTCCGGATGTTCGATTATAATTGAACACGATGTCTACAAATTTAAAAGAGCTAGGTAGATACAATTTGATACTTAGAATTAACTTATTACCTATCAAAATTTGAGCCATATCCGACTTGAGATTGACCATCTGTCTGGCTGTACTTTCAGAAGTATGCAAACTAAAAAATGCAATGATTTAAATACAGTGAAAACTCGTTACAACAATATTTTAGGGACCAAATAAATATATTGTTGTAGAGAGGCATATTGTTATATCGAGGGCCCACATATTTTGAGCATTTAATAAGAGTTTTTATTATTATTATTATTAGTTTAAGGTGCATAACATACTACTTTTAAGTCTATATTTAGAAGAAATTAATTTGTAAAATTCTAATAATAGTGGTTTAAATACTAAAAAAAGTAATAAATAAGATAAATTCAGAAAATAAGCACAGAAATATTCACATACCTGAAAACACTTTTTATTGAAAATAATCCAATATTTTTGTTTGTTTATTCATTTTTTTAGCTATTAAGTTCACCAATACTGTATGCATTGAGTCTAGTGCACGAAAATGTTCTTCATTTGTCGACGGAAGGCTTGAAAAAAATGTCCGTATAGAATTCACAGATTGAAGAGCTTCCTGGGATGACAATAAGGACTACGATGGACCTGTATTATCATCATCATCAATATCATCATCATCTTCATCATTGTTTCCTATCTCATCAGTAATTTCAGAGAGAATATCTTCATCAGTAACTCCTGCGAAAACCATAAGATCATCATCTGTTGTTAAATAGTCTTCTCTACTAATTTCAAACTTTTTACCGCTTGTTTCCTCAAGTTGGGATACGGATTTTTTGATGTGCAAAACACATTCTTGATCATCTGAGAGATCATTGTCTATGGAATTTTCATCATTATCAGATTTCTTATCTTCCATAACACAAAGACCGGCCTTTTTCCAGCAATTCCGAATGGTTTCTTCTGTTACTTAACACCAACTTCCAGCAATATTGTCACACGCTTCCTTGACATTTACAGCTTTGAAAGGGTCTTGTACTTTATTTTCAAAGTTTACAAGTATGGAGTCCACCAACCGTTTTCTGTAATATCCTTTGAAGCACTTAATTATGCCCATATCAAGAGGCTGTAAAATTGAAGTGCAATTGGCAGGGAAAAAAGCGATTTCGATATTTTGTAGCTCACGAAATGACGTGTGAGCACCGCAGTTATCTATCAACAAAACGATTTTTTTCTTTCTCTTCTTCATTTCATTGTCTAACATCTGTAACCATTCGGAAAAAAAATTAGACGTCATCCAAGCCTTCTTATTTGATTTATACTCCACGGGAAGACTTTTCACGTTCTTAAAGCACCTTGTCTTCAATGATTTACCAATGACGAGAGGTTGTCTCTGCTTTGATTTCTTCCCTCCATAACACTTTTCACCCTTGAATGCCAATGTTCGATCGGGTAGGAGTTGGAAAAACAGCCCAGCTTCATCTGCATTATAAATGTCTTCTGGAGCATACTTTTCTAAGATTTCTTTCATCTTGTTTTGCCGCCATTCATTCGCGTCGTTTATCGGGGCTGACTTTTTCTCCCCGTGAACTTCTTGGAAAGTTATTCCATGACGATCTCGAAAACGCATTAACCAACCATTGCTAGCTTTGAAAGTTTCGTTCCCTAGCATTGCTGCAAATTTCCGTGCTTTTGCACATAATAAAGGTCCATTTATTGGGACATTTGTTGCTGTCATCTCTTGAAACCATTTTAAAACAGCAGCATCAATGTTTTCATTTGTCGCAACTTTCAGTCGTTTTCGCTCTGGGTTAATTTCATTTGAAATTACAGCATCTTCGATTTGCTTTCTCTTCTTTAGAAATGTTGCATAATTCATGTTTCTTAGCCGCATCAATCTGCTTCATTCCCTCATCAATATCATTGATAACGTTCAGTTTATCTCGAAAAGATAGTTGCTTTCGCCCTGCCAGAATTCCAAAAAATTCCAAAGCTTACTGGGAAAAGAAACTAGGCATACATTTACACTTCACCCCCCCCCTCACCCACTCCAATTCCCAAAAGGGAGGTCTTCATCTGTTTTGAAATCTGAACAATAGCTATTTATTCAGGGATAAGTTGAATATCCACAATGAGTCTTAATAGACGGAAAAAATAACAAAAGAAAAAGAAAAAAAAAGCATTTTAAAATCAAAATATTATTATAAAGGGAGAAAATAATACAGAAATTTATATTGAAAAATCGTTTTACAGAGATTTATTGTTCTAGAGAATATCGCAATATTGAGGGCAGATTAACATTAGTTTATATGCAAAATCACCGGGACCACAAAAAATTATTGTAGTACAGGGAGTTATTGTTGTATCGGGTATCGTTGTAGCGAGAGTTTACTGTATATCAAAACTGGTACTGGATTTTGGCACTACATATATAGTTATATACCAATTTTTTTGTTACAGATTAATTGTGAAGATGCGTCTAAAATACAAATTCATTTTTCAGATACTGTTAAGCTCATACCAGGGATTTAATCACCAAAAAACTCGCTAAGTGTGATAGATTCAGATAGAATGCTAAATTCATGCCAAAGATTAATTTTTCGCAAGTATAGTATGCCAATGCTATGCAAGGCGTTTTCTGGGATAATCTCTTTGTTAGAGATTATGCGAGAAAGATTTTGGGAAACAACTTCAGCTGGTTTTAATTTCCTGTTCTATTTCATTCTGTAATCAAACTTGGCTTTCTTGGAACATATTTCCCGCGGTTTTGCTGTACCTTTTCAAGGACTCATTTAAAGATATTAACTATCATTAGAAATAAAAGTCCTTCGATTCGCTTTCCTAACGAAAAAACCACGAACACAGGAAGAAAATATCGCGGATGCAATGCATGAGTCATCAGTCCGCGGCTTAATGTCTTCCGCTCCCTCAGAAATTGCACGCAGGTATGGGGGAGAGAGTGTCCACCTGTTGCGAAAGAAGGCGGAAGTGGGACCACCGTTTACATTCCGGAGGATTTCGCTGCGCAAAATATGTGCGGTCGCCAAACAAACCATTTCCGGATTAGGCCCATCGCGAGGTTTCTTGGAAAAATATTGGAGCGACTGTCGCCAATGGAAGAAGTGGGCCAACAGATCAATTAGATTAATGATAGCTGCTAGAGAAAAATTTGTTCCTGCAACTGTTTTCTGTTTCCCAAGCAGAGAAAGATTTAATGATTAAAAAGTGAGATGTATCTTGTTTGAACATTTTCGCAGATTGCATCATAAAATGATATAAGAATGGATTCTATAAAAATGCATCGTAATCTCTTTCTAGGGGTGTTTTCATAGTTTATAATTACATACAAAACTTTTCTTTCAAAGGTTTTACATATCTTTTGAAGACCATTTCATCTTAGTGAAAGGCCCAATGTTACAAATTCTTTTTCTTGAAAATCACTTTTTTTTTAATCCTTAATAATGAATTATTATAATTATATTATGAATATATAATGATATAAGAATGAATTATATAAAAATGGTGCATCGTAATCCCTTTCTAGGGGATCTTTCATAGTTTATAATTTCTTAAAAAACTTTCGTCTTTCAAATATTTTACATACCTTTTGAAGACCATTTCACCTTAATGAAAGGCCCAATGTTACGAATTCTTTTTCTTGAAAATCACTTTTTTAAAATCCTTCCTTGTTGAAATCTAAGGTAGAAGAAGCTTTTAATATCTTTTCATATTAGTTTACAAGAAAAATAAAAAATTGAAGCTACATTACCGAGAAATTTAGAGAACAAATGAGCCGTAAAGCTACATTCTTAATAGCACTATGATGTTTGGAATTGGTTTGATTTAGAAGGGTTCATGTACACAATCAACAACACATACGCAAAACTATTAAAATAACACCTTTTAATGTTTTACAATCTGATTGAATCATAAACATAAGATCAAAGCGATTTTACAAAAAATTTCAAGAGATTATGTCCTTTTATCAGTCCATCGATGTTTCTGTCTCCCTTTAACCCATAATCTCGATCAGAGCCATAAATATGCAAATTTTTTCATAAGTTTATAGTCTAAAGAATTTGTGTTTGAAAATGATTCAAAATTTGATAAAAGTGAAAACTCTCTGACCAATAAACTGATGAAATATCTCAAATAGCTGATATCTAGAGAAAACTAGCCAGAAATATATTCTATATGCATTGCTTGGAAATTAACACTGCTAATTGCATGAAGAAAAAGAAATAAGTTGTTTAGTTACTTAGAGAGTTTGCAACATTTTATAAAGCCAATGGCATCCAGTAATAGCTCTGCTTTTTGTAATGCCATTATATTGATTCTCATACATTTATAATTATTTCATATCGATAGTTGTCTTATTTCAATGGACGCTGCTTAAGGCGATCTCATTAATATTATCATTCGCTTATATAAGCCAAAATCCCATGATGCCGAATCGATGTAATCAAATGAATCCTAAAATATCCCTTTGGTGTGGCCACTATATTGCTTAATATTATAGGTTCTGAAGTACGGAAAAGACCGATCAATCATTTTTTTCCAAGGTTAATGACTGATACAAATGGAAGTTCTAGAAATTTTTCTTCTTTTTTTTTTCTTTCGTTGGATCAAAGGAGCAGCTATGCTGCCAAATCTGACTATAAATCTGTAAAACAACTATAAATCAAAATTGACTGCAACTGAAATCTGAAAATAAAATTGATGGAAAAAAATTATTTGAAGGCTAAAGACAAAATCTTAGGAGAGTTGAATTGAAAAATGACTCAACGTCACGCCGTCGCGCATGTGACAATTTCACAGCCTTTCAGTTGTATGATTTTCAAAAATAATGATCTTTTTTTGAGCATGACCAAGCAATAGACATTGATGACACCGATTCGGTAGTCAGAGTTACACAGATTTGGCATCTACAGTGCAGACATTTGTCAGATTTTAAGCCAGGTCCAATCAGCGGTTGGTCATCTGTCGATCTGTACTTTCAGAAACATGTAAACGAGATAACTGAAAAGCGCAATGAATTATGTGTATATTAAATTCAATACATAATTTTGTGACTGTAAGTGCAATTTTGCATCAAATCTCTATTTCAATCAATTGAGTAAAACATGTTTAAAGCACAAATTTGATGTTTGAATACTATTGTCACATGCTAGGGATTAATTGCCATCAAGAATCACACGATAGATTCAGCAAAAACTCTAAATTTTATTCTTAAAGTTAATATTCAGTTCCACTTCTATGGAAGACTTTATTTGGATTAATACCTTTATCAGTGAGTATACGAGAAAGTTTTGGGGAAACCCTTCCCGTTGCCTAGAGAAAAGAGACAAAATTGATTTCTTTTCTCTTTAATTTTAATATAATTGTTGAACGGATGATGGGAAAAGATTTTTGTGTCCTTTATCTTTCAAGTTTGGATTGATACACATTTTTGGCTTTCTTTTTTATCTAATATCTAACCATATCATTATTTCATTCTCTTTTACTCATTCTGAAATAACTGAAAAAAAGTTGACATCGATGTCTATCCAGTAAATGTCGGCCACTGTCTAACAGATGAAAAAAAATCTCGTTTTTCAGGGATGATCTTTTAATATCGAGGATTCTCTTTTTACAAGTTTGCCGCCGTTTCAGGTTTGTAGGTCATTGCTTCTAGAACAAAATAAATGAGAATTCCAAAACCGTCTTTTCCGTTATCTGCAAATAGAAAAACCGGAAATTTCTCGATACTAATGGTTCCACAGAAAGTTTCTTCATTTTCTTTTTTCTTTTACCACCGATAATCCTGGATTTTTCTCACATTTTCTTTTTTTTTTCTTCATCCATCACATCTTTTTTATCTCCCACGCCAAACTATTTTTCTTGTCCTTTCTTTATCTGCTAGAGCTGACTTTTTTTTCTTGCTGTTGTTCTTCGTTGCGTTCTTAATTCGGTGCGTTTTCCTCCTCACTATATTATTCAATGGTACCCATTTGCCGCAACATCTTGTGCATTATGTGACATTACCTGCTCTTTTTTGGCGATGTCTTGGCGGAAAACCTCAATTATTTCTTTCTTATCTTTGGCTGCCGAACAATGAAGGGATTTCCCGAAGGGGATGCAAAACTTTCATGATGTTTAAGAGAAGTGTTTCGATGCTTTAAGATCGACATCCGAATACTTTAAAAAAAAAAAAAAAAAAAAAAAATTGGGATTTTATTTAGGATGCGGTTGATGTGAATAATATATTTTTCGAAATAAGATGTTTTAGAGTTTCTATTAACCTTTTCATTCAAAATGAGTTACGAATGGGAAATAATAAGATTTTAAGAGATTATATATATATATATATATATATATATATATATATATATATATATATATGTGTGTGTGTGTGTGTGTGTGTGTGTGTGTGTGTGTGTGTGTGTGTGTGAGTGTGTGTATAGTTATATTTTAAATCTAATTTAAACGATTTATTTTCTAAATTTTATTTCAATTTAACTCATATTAACTTAATTATAAAATATCCTCTTATTTCCTGATCCAATTCCAACCTTTTTTTATTTACTTAATGCTGCATGAGGTCTGTAAAAATGCTTCAAGCAGCGGTTCTCACGCTCCGAGTGAAGGGATAAAAATCTGTCATTCTAAGCAAATTCCTTTAAAAGATACCTACATTTCCCTTATCTAATTCGACACGTGTACAGAAATCCCTATAAGAATTTTATAATATCTAATCACCGGGGGAAAATATTTTCTTCTCTGTTGCTCTTATGTTTGTCCGTATGTTGACGTATGTCGTAGCTTCTCGTTTTCACACACACACACACGTGTGTGCATGTGTGTGCGTTTGTGTATGTATATGATTTCAATTTATCTACTTTCTAAAAGTAATTATTTCTTAATCCCTAATAAAACTCCTATTTTACTTTTTAATTGCACGAACTCATAGAGGCTCTTCATATGTGCTGAACTCAAAAAGGAATGTCAGCAAATTCTCTTCTAAAGCTATATAGATTCTCATTATTTCTTTTTCCTGCTTTCTGCTTTCCAATTTGGACACACAGGTCATGGTATTCACACAGAAGTCTTGATAATGGATACAATTTAAACTTCTATTATCATATCAAGTAGAATTAAAATTCTTGTTAATAACTCCACTCCTGATTTTTTTACATTAAATTTTATGTATAAAAACATAGCATAAAAGTCTTATTAACGGGGGAAAAAATTAAATTCCTTTTCTGACATCCTGAAAAATAAATTTTTTTGTCACGGAACACTATTTCTGACTTTCCTTTCATTAAAGAAAATTTCATAAATAAATGCATAGCATGAAAAAGTGTGGGATATTCTTGCCGTAGAATTACGATTTTAAACGTCAGTACACTAAAAGATATAGCTAAGCTACAGCAGAAGTTACGATAATGGAATTTGAAGAGTCACATCAATTATAAAAAGATTCCTTAGTTAAATCACTTAAAAAGGTTTCAAAGCTGTAGATAGATGATAATCCAAAATGAATGTTTAGTGTTGAAGGTCTTCGATAAGGAAACATTTTTAATAAAGGAAAAATGATTATTTTCCATCGATGATCATTTTATCTGCCTATGCTTAAAAGGCGAAATGGATGTTAACATCAAATTGCATTACAGAATAATAATTTTGGACATTAGACAATGCTTTTATTATTTCGCAAAAATGGGAGAAAACCGATTTTGTTGGTTTAGTAGAAAAGCAAGTGCTTTGTTTAGGGCCTCGTAGATTTACTCTTCAAAACCGGTCTTCTCACCTCGCAACAGGTCCCGAAGATCCTTTGATGATCCGAAATGTGGGTCACGGCTAGGATGGACGTCAGTGCTCGGTTTGCCCCTGAAACTTCTCTTCCAGCACCTCCTCCCCTAAAAGATGTTTTTATAATTGTCCTTTCAGAGAAAGAATAAGAGTGAAGGTACAGCCGTGAACTTTGGGAATAATCTAGAAGAATTATTTGTTGGACTACTTGTCAGGTGAAAAATAGGTGGGAATGTTTTTTACTACACGGTAATAATTTTTGCTTCAAGAACAAAGCATTTCTTAATTCCGTAGATTCATACCTTAAATAATTTAATTAATTAAGGTTTGAATCTATGAAATTCAAGAATTATTGTTGGACTACTTTTTAGGAGAAAAATAGGTGGGAAGGTTTTTACTGCACGGTAATAATTTTTGCTTCAAGAACAAAGGATTTCTTAATTTCATAGATTCATAACTTAATTATTTAATTTAATTAATTGTTTAAATCTATAAAATTCATTAATTATTGTTGGATTGCTTGTCAACCCGAAAATGGCTAAGAAGATTTAACCACAAGGAGGTAATTTTTGCTTCAAGAACAAAGTATCAAATCTTAATTTATTAAATTAATTACTGTATGAATGTATGAAATTTTAGAATTATTGTTGGATTGTTTATCATGTGAAAAATGGGTCGGAAAGATTTTACTACTAGGCAATAATTTTTACCTCGAGAACAAGCATTTCTTAATTTTCATAGATTCAAACCATAATCAGTCAAGGTTGAAATCAATGAAATTTAAGAATTATTGTTAAATTGCTTATCCGGCGAAAAACTGGCTGAGAATTTTTACCCCATGACAGTAATTTTTGATTTAAGAACAAAGCAATTTTTAATTTCATAGATTCAAATCCTAATTAATTTAATTAATTAAGATTTAAATGTATAAAATTTAAAAAAATATTGTCGGATTGGTGGGCAGATGAAAAATGGACGGGAAGATTTTACTACATATTTGTCATAAAATATTTGTCTCAAGAACAAAGCGTTTCTTAATTTCATAGATTCAAACTCTAATTAATTAATTAATTAATATTAATTTAATTAAGATTTGAATCTATGAAATTTCAGAATTATTGTTAGATTGCTTATTATGTGAATCATAAATAGGAAGTTTTTATCACCAGGCTGTAATTTTTGCATCATGAACAAAGCACTTCTTAATTTCACAGATTCAAACTTTAATTGATTTAAATCTGGTATACATTGACTCATGTGATTTTGATTAACGTGTCACACAAAAGATTATTGAAATAACAACAAAAACAACAACTCCCCCTTCCTCACGTAGTAATAAAAATTGAAACAGCGAAGTTATAAAACAGCGGGAGTGTTTTCCTTCGATGTCTTCTTAAACATTATTTACACTAATAACATGTTTTATTTTTAGCTACATAATAAAGAGAATACTGCATTCTTTTGTTCCTTTATCCCTGATCAAAATTTGATACACATCTTAACTTTTGACGTCAAGAAAACGTAAGAAATTCCTTTTATCTGATTTGCCACTTTTTTGAGCTATCGCGATTACATAAACAAGTAGACAAACATATATTTTGCTTTTTGACATATATTTTGCTTTCAAAATAAGATATAAATATACTATTTTGATGTCAAAGTCATGTATTAGATATCATTTACCTACCTTCTTGTATTTTTGAGCTAACCGATTCGGATAGCATGTATTATTGACAATATACTATAACTAATACATTTCTAATTACTGGAAAATGGTGGAGTATTAGATGCTTTTAATACATAAAATTATATGGAACTTGGCGAAATTGCTCGAGTGACAAAATATCGCTCACAGTTGTGAGAAAAAAGTTTTCATAAAACCAAGAGTTACAAAAACCGAATTCGGAAAAAAATGTTCTTAAACTATCGTTTGGATTTTTTTTTCCAAAAATCGTTCAGATTAGTTTTTTAAAAAATCATATTGACTATATTAATATACAATTATTTTCTTAATGTATTGTATGGGGTATTTAGTACAGATTTATTAGGCTTAGTACAGATTACTCAGTAAAAATTTATGAACTTAATCCAAATTTGTGTCGAATTTTCAATTTTTAATCCTTTGAACTTTTGACAAGGATTTCGTGCTCAACAATCTTTTTAACTTTTTTTTTTGAAGCTGAAATGGTTTAAAACATTTTTATTCTTCTGTACACCTCGAATTTCATGAATGGTTTTGGCAAATTTAACGCTTCAATCAAATATAAAAAGTAAACGGTTTGAAAAAGTTCAGCTTAAAAAGCGTAATAATCTATTAATTTTTCAAACAAATAAAAGATGCAATTTTATCTCTAAAATTATATACTAAATGTCGCCTTTTTATTTCGTCCCATTTCTGAGTTTCAAATATAGAAAGACTGACACATTTCCTTTTATCAGATACAGTGAAAACCGTAAAAGTTTGATACCGCATCGTTGATTGCATCGTCATACGTCCTCCTCTTCTTTTGTAGTTGAGGTTTTTGCAGATAGATATACTACCAAAAAATGGTTTTATGGGATGAGATTGGTTTAAAATGAGAAGATTGATCAATATCGGGGGTATTTTGGACATTTACAATCCTTTTCAGGCTTCTCATATGCAAGAATTAAAAGTTGAAATTGGTGAAAACAGATTCATAATTATCACGCGCCTATATTTATTTGGACATAAAGTTGATAACAACATGTTATACTTATGTGTGTGATAATATTTAAAATTCAACATCAAATAAATCCATGGTGAAGGGATGAATTGAAATTTATATTGATGAATTATCGTTCATTAGTTTCGAAAATTTGAAAATAATTTTTTCATGCTCATTTCTTGATATACAAAATCACCTGGATATCATTATCCTCATTTGATGGAGAAAAGGCTACAAAATGCAACAGCATTCATGCAGAATTTTATTTTCCTTACTCTACTTAATTCAATATTTTTTAAGCACTATACATAAATTACAACTCAATTAAATTTAAATTTGATCGAATCTATATTTTCACAGTTCCATTGGTAATTAATTTAATTCAACATGCATATGACTTGAAAACATTATAGATCATTATCAGCTTTCTTTTACATTTGCAAAATTTTCTAACCAAACTTTCGAAAATGCAAAGCACAGTATCAAACCTGGACCAAAAAGAAATGTCTTGGTAGAAAAATAAAAAAATTTCATGTTTAAAATGAAACTAAATCAATTTATTTAGATTGGTTTAGTTTAGTTATATTAACGTCCCGTTTTAAAGCAACACGAGGGCTATTTGGGGACGGACCTCGTAATTTTGAACTACGGTTACAAGACGAGGACGACACCTGAAGTGCCCCCCCCCTCTCCACACCAGCGGGAGGACGCTTGGCCTGACAGATTTTACGTGCAAGAGACCCCCTCACACGACGGTTCTTTGGTGGAATCGAGTCCCGAACCTGAAACCGTCCGGTTCCGAAGCCGAAACCTTACCACCAGGCCACCGCGGCCTCAATTTATTTAGAAATAAATTAATGAGCAAATAAAATTAATAAATCAAGTAAATATATGAGTTAAAACTACATGAATTCAATGACAATTTTGTTTATTCTTGTTTAAATAAAATGAAATCTTATATCAATTTCTTTTTTAGCTTATTTTGAAGGCACTGATAGTTTGTGAATACCGTAGAAAGTCCTAACAAAATCTGCCATGAATCTAGTTAGGTCTACAGGGATCGCCATATTGACATATAATCGCCAATGTCAGCGGGATTGTCTTGGCACCCATTAAAAATCTTTCTAAACATCTCTTTCGAACCATGAGAAAAGCAATTCAGATTCAAAACGCTACATATTTTCTCTAGTGTTTTTTAAAAGCATCTTAATTATCTTTTAAGCATTAGCCTATCATAACAGAATGTATGTTAGAACACAGCCACTGCAAAAATTAACGATGTTTAAATCCGAATATTTAACGGAATTGTTATAAATATTCCATTTAATTCTTCTCTTTCATTAAAGATGACTTCATGCATGCGTATAGCACTAATTAAAGTGGACATATGTTCTTTCAAAACCATTCTGAATTGTAATTTAAAAGGAAGAAACAGCACATTAAACATAAACTTCTGTCGCATTAAATAGATTGGACTTGCCTCCAAAAATAAATTAATGATGACAGGTCCGCATAATTTAATAAACTAGTTTTCAGAACATAATTCCTACATGTATTTAAAGAAAGGTTAAAAGGAAAGGAACAGTGAGTTAAATGCCTTTTTTAAAAAGAAATTTCTTAAATTGATTTCCTGCTAATATTCAAGGCATATGAAAAAAATTATTTCTGAAAATACATCTCCAGTTCAATTTACAAATTACTAATAACGAATGCATAAGAAACTATAATTCAATGTTAACAATACAATGTAATTTTTACTCAGAAGCAAAAGAAAAAAAAAACGGTTATTGATTTTTTTTTAAATCTCTTTCAGAGGAAACTTAGGCATTTTTCAATTTTTTTTTAATCAAAACTACTTGAAAGTAAGAGAAAGTATAGAATTTTGTCAAAAAATGGTTATATATTCTTAAAATGCAATTGTTGTTATGCTAAAAATGTTTTTAGGAAAATGAAAAAAATGTATGAAATTTTTTTTTCATACATTTGCTCATTCTTTAAATTGTGTTTACTGCTTCGCTTTTTGATGTATAATTGCTTGCGTTGCTTGAAATTCTTTTTTAATTTATTTTAATTGATAAAATTTTAATTGAAAATTACTATGGAATATCACCGTTATTAATTATTATTTCTTAGACTTTTAGAATCAGCCATTGTTTAGCAGTTCTGTTGCCCATTTCTATCGATAGAACACGTTCCTCTTTCGATACAGAAGAAATACAGAAAATTAGAGGTTAAAAAAGTCAATCCACTAAGTAAAGGGCCACCATTTTCTTTAAAATACAGTCACGTGTTTAATAGACACGTTCACGAGTCACGTGTGAAACTTTTAAGTCACATGCAATCTAGATAAACGCGTTCAAAAACACAGCTAATGCTTTATAATGGATATAATAAATCAACCATTTGTCGTGTTTTTTCACGAAAAAAACTGTCGCTGGACTTGTTTAATTTAGGATTAAAAATATCTGTGATATACAGATTCTGGAAGATGAAGTCCAAGATATAGACATTACTAAAACAAGTGATAGATCAGAATTACCATATTTGAATTCAATAGATTAGAAGGATTCATTCATTAAACGGTTATTTTTATTGCTCTTAATGACGTTGGTATTTCGCAAGAAAAGTTTCTTTTTTGTTTGTAGTTGTTATAAATTTCTTTCCAAAAACCAAATATATTCCCTAATTTTAAAACAGAAATCTATACATTCTATAAAAGGACTTCTTCTGAAAGTGTTTGTATGTTTGAAAGAGAAAAACTCGAGAAATACTTAATTGATATTGGATACATTGATATCGCTTTGTAGGGCATTTATTGGGGAAGGTTTTAGTATATTGAAATTATATTTATTAAAAAAAGAGTTTTATAATTGCGATTTTAACTATTTTCCTACTAAGATTCGCGCATGCTTGAAGCAACAGTATCAGTCTGGATTAGCAATTGGGAATTCAGAAGAATGATAAATCCTTACTGCTAGTTTTCATATTCACAGTGGTATAATATTGAATCCCCATCGAATATTTAAAGATTTTTTTTAAAAATAAAAAAAAATTATAAGACGGTATTAATAAATTAAAATATCTATTTATTATTTTCATAGCCGATTAGAATCAAAACGGGATCTATCCTGATCGCCAATACTCATATTCTGAGTTACCAACAAATGCTAAATTAATTTTTAATTAAATTTCAGAAAAAGGAGTTTTCAAGCATTGTGACTATCACCACATTTTACAGTTTCTGATATTAGATTGCTCAAATTTTTCAAGTTCGATTTATTATACTAATATTTCGATTTGAACTGCACATAAACTATAGAGAATGGAATTAGTCCTCTTGACCCTTGGTCAATTGACGGCAATAAAATATGATCCTGCAGTTACATGCCATCAACTCCCACACCACTAATTTAACCACTTAACTTTAAATTTAGAATGGCAAACTGAATGGGACAGACAAGCTTCATTCTTTCAATATTCCAACAAAGTTTGGCCCACTAATAGCCCACTTTGGCTAATAGAAAAAAAGATATAATTATTAACCGTTTAATAATTGGCCTTACAAGATTTGCACATAGACATTTTTTGTTTGGGAAGTCCGCCTTTCGATGCACAGTATACTAACGCTTAGTATTAATTATCGTATTAATTCTCAACGAATTAAATATTTTCATTCTTCTCACATTATTTAAAAAGACATCCTTAAAAAAGTGCTCCATCCTCATATTATTTTTTAAATAATTAGTTTCTTTTATCTTATATGAGTAGTCTTCCTTTTTTAATGTTTCAAAACCTGTGCAACAGTTTTTTTTAATAAAATATTTATAATTTTAGCAAAATTTTAATTAATCTTTTAAAATTTGACCATACGTCCTTTTATGAACCATACTTTTGTATATGATTCATAATAGGCACCTTATGGTTGGCATTGCAGAATCAGAAATAGGTTTTGGTGCCAGTAAAGTCCATCAAACTCACACCACACCATTTGGAAGACGTTTAAATTCCAAAATGAATGCACGGAAATTGCATATATATTTCAGATCCTTTATGGAATTTGGTCATGAACTGTCATTCTGCAATTCCTACGCTACCACCAGATCGCTAACACCCCCCTGATGCTTGCAGGAAATGCCAACTCCTACACTTTAATCTCAAAAAAGCCATAAGGAAGACGCCTCTACATAGATTACAACAGCTGCAATCGAAAGAAAGCTTGTGAACATCCTAGAGAGGTATCATGCACCTAAAAGAGGCAACGGAATGGCAGATTCCACGACTACTGCACAGGAAGCATAGTTTTCTGTCTTCCAAAGCAGCATGGGACAAAGAGTGTCTTTTCTGCCGACAAAATGGTCCAGAAATAGCCAAGAAGGTCACCTTCCAGCGGTCCTGGGAGGCAGGCCGGCAATCCGATCTGGAGGCCGGACATCTGCATCTCGAGCACTCCCCGAAAGATGGGAAGATGCTCATTAGTGGCTAACCGGAAGATGCTTCCCGCCATGCACTGCGTTTCCGGATGGGCCACTTGATATCCTCATTATATAAGCAAACTTATTTTTTGTCCTCTTTCATCTGCATATTCAGATCATCCTGGATTTTTTTTCTCCCTTGCCTGAGCATCACGTGTGTGTCGGAACAGCTTCTACAACCTTGAGCCATCTCACTTAGATGCCCAATTTCATATATTTTTTTTTCCATCAAGGCTCTTTTAAGTTGTTAGGTAAATGTTCCGTCAAAAGCTTTGCCATTTAAGCTGTTTAAAGCATTGCATGATAAAATAACAGCAATATCATTAATAATATAATTGCAATTTTTTTATTTTGAGATCTGAGATATCAATGCAATGAATAATACTACGCCTACTTTTGACTACGAATATTTTTGGCTCTATAAAATTCTTATGGAAGTGAGTGAAAAGGAAATAAATAAGAAAATTCTTCAAGAAATGAATAATCTTCCCAATAAACGACTTAGCTTACTTGAAGATAAACCAATAATGGTCTAGCTGAATCTATCTAGCAAAGCATGAAACTAACTTTCTGAGAATCGAGACCACAACAGTTCAGTTTTAGCTGTTAATTGCTATTCTTTTAAACTATTGTAAGTTAAAACTAGCCCCTGATGTTAAAATTAGTCTGTGTTAACATCAAAGGCTAATTTAAACCGATGTTAAAATTAGCCTTTAACGCTATATCTCACAGTGCGTACTTTCATGCATGTTAAAATTAAGGGATAATTGTAAGTAAATAGAAAAAAAAACAGATTGAACTTCTTTATTTACTGTTCAAGAAACAGCCTAATGAATTATTTTTAGATTTGAATTTCGAAGGCATTCATCTGACATCAGTTTATCTGGAGATTTTGGATAAATAGCAATCAAGTCCAATATTAAATCAATATATCCACCAAACTCGTAGATTTCTATCTAATTTTGAATGAAATCCATTTAATGAAAGTTTATATGTCTGCCTTTCCAAATTCAAGAGAGTTTGATAATTACAAAATTTAAAAAGCCACAAAAATAAAATTTTCCGACAAATTTAGTATCTTAAATAGAATTTGAAGGGAAATCCGCCAAGGAGGTTTTCTGTTTATTGGTTTGTTGTATTTTTGCATGAATGCAAACTAGATAACGCAAGAAAGCAACATTTTACATTAATGAAGTTTGGTTCGTGATCTTCGTATTAGAGCTGTAGTCTATGGGCCAAATTTTGGTTTCATTCGGTTACTAAAAAATGTGTCCAAAGTCCATGCCTGATTAATTTTGTTTACTATTCAGCGAAATCGAAAACACTCAAATGTGGAACTCTGAAAATAGAAGTTTTTTGTTTAGTTTAGTTATATAAGCGTCCCATTTAAAGCAACACGAGGGCTTTTTTGAGACGGACCTCGTCATTTTGAACCACGGTCAGATGACGAGGACGATAAATGAACTGGCACCCCCCTCTCCACACCACACCACGCCAACGGGAGGACGTTTGGCCTGACAGATTAAAAGTGCAAGTGACCCCCTCACAAGACGGCTCTTCTGTAAAACTGAGTCTCGAACCGGAAACCCTCTGGTTCCGAAATCGTGACCTTACCACCAGGCCACCACGGCCCTTCTGAAAACAGAAATCTGAGCTACTGTGGTATTTAGAGTTTTCCTCGAATTCCACAACTCTTACTCCTTCCACAATCTTTAAGCATTGGATAATCTTTATTGATTCCACAATCCTTATGTATTGGCAATATTTACTCATTCTACAATCTTTGCGTTTTGGGCAATCTTTAGGCCATTCCACAATCTTTATGTATTGGCAATATTTACTCATTCTACAATCTTTGA
>JAPMOQ010021195.1:273006-284106 GCA_026543055.1 Argiope trifasciata | reverse complement strand
CAATCTTTATGTATTGGCAATATTTACTCATTCTACAATCTTTGCGTATTGGGCAATCTTTAGGTCATTCCATAATCGTTATACATTGGGTGGAGAGGAAGAAAATGTCTTTAAAAGAGACGAAGAAAGATTTCAAGGAGCTACAACACTAATTACCCAATGAGAGTTCTTTTATATAACATAATTCTACAGATACATGGCCGAAAAGAAGAAACTTTTGGAACTTAACTTCAATTTATTTTACACTTGAAGCATACTGTGCACAAGCGAGAAGCGAAGACATTGCGAAATCTACATCTTGACACAAGCGCAAAAGAAATATAAACTCGTCCCTTTAATAATTTTACTAAGAGATTCTTATAGAGATTTATTTACCACGTATCAACTTAGACCAGGGAATTTTAAGTGTCTTTTAAAAAGATAAGAGGTATTAAGGACTTTAATGTCTTCGTTCCAGAAGTGGGAGTTATAGACTCAGCAATTTTGTTAAGCGCGTTTTCGAAGTAATTAAATGAATAAGTAAGAATTGGATCATAGAATACAAGAGCATTTTAGAATAAAATTAACAAGGTGCTGATTTAAGATAAAAATTAAGAATCAGTTGGGATTTATCATTTCATACTTCGCCCTCTGCTCTCTTTCGCTCCTTAATACCAATACTGTCTGAGGTAAAATCCTATTTTAGCCCACCTCTGGCGACTTTTTCAAAATCTCGCCAATTTTTCAAAATCTTGCCAAATTCAAAATATTTGATTAGTGGGTGGGTATTAGATTTCGCAACGATCGGACGTACAAAATAAGCGCTCCGAAGGGTTGCCGCATTTTTCTTCAGATGTTGTGATGATTATTTGGCGAGATTTTGAAAAAATCGCCGAAGGTGGGCTAAAATAAGATCGACCCCTGTCTGATATTGTACACGATGTTCATCAGATCGTAAGTAAGTTTTTAAGCTTCATTGGCCATTTGTCCAATACCGGAAGCTTTATCGTTCCCTGATGAGATCAATCGATGGTTTTCCAATCGTCCTATTTCTGATTCAAAACTCAAAGCCCCACAATTCAAATATTATTTGCTTACATATTCTATATTTAAATATTGTATAATTTTTTTCACATTTTTCTGCCAACTTAATAGCTACACGAGCAGTTTCCCTTTTCAAATTACTAGATTCTCCCTAGGTCTTTCTTCAGACTTTTTTCTTCATTTCATATAGCTGAACCCATTAGTATTTTAAAAAACAATGCAGATGTTCATATGAGCATTTCTTAGATATTTATATAGTTGTTAATCAAAAGATAAAACTGTTACTTTTTTCCGTTACTCGAAAAAAAGTAAACAAGCATCAAAATTATTCATTAGTGTTGCCACAAATGATGTGTCTAAAAGTAAAATGAACAAATAATATTGTTTTAAGCTCAGTTGCTGTTAATTTGATGTTAGTTCAAAATTTTATTTTCCTTTTTCGTCACCATTTCACCGTCAAGTGTAATTAATATAAACACATTTTACGAAGTAATAATAATTCTCATTAAATATTTAAAACAATGCTGTCAAAACAAACGACAAATGCCGCAGGTCAGGTGACTCGCTATCTACCAATCACAAAGCAAACGAAATGTCTACATAAAAGGTTTTTATGTACCAGAGAGATAAATATAATTTGTATTCCTGATTGCTCAATACTTCAAGAAAAGTGCACATGGCAAATCTTTATAAATTCTATGGATTTGCCGTGATCTTCCGATACAATTAGATACGACTATTTTCATAGCAAAATAAAAATTCACATTGAAGTGAAATATTGCTTTCACACTTTGCTTTAGATTTTCGACGAATGTATGATCTCTTATTAAAAGTGAGAAGGTAATTAGAAAAGGAATCTCCAGCCTGTAGGCATTTAACCTTGGGATTGGGGTGGAAATTTCTCCTTGAACTCGAAAGAGAAAAATAAATCTAATTAAGGCGCGAAGTATTTGACATGGAATAAAAATACGGCAGGAATTTCTGTCGTCTGTTTTTCATTTCATATATTTCAACCCACCTGCGCATTTAATTTACAGGAATGGAATGTTATTCGACGTTTTCTTCAATAATTCGGTGTCAGTCAACAAGATGGAAGATATAACTCGCCTTGATGTTTTTCTTTGTTTCAAAATCGCATTAATGTCGATTCTAAATTTGTGGGTGCTTTCGGTCCTTCAATGGGTTGATCATAATGACATTGCCGATACTTGTGTCTCAGCTATAAAGAGAACATTAAACCTTTTCTGGACCTGCGCAATACCTTTTGGTATATCTACTTTTTGTAATTTCAATTCACTGCTCAGTTTCGCCCATTTCTAATATGGAATATGATAAACACATGAGAATATATGTAATACAGGTAAATAAATGGTATACTCTTCATTTCAGTATCCTGAGTTTAGTTTAGTTTAGATTTATTAACGTCCCGTTGTAAAGCAACACTAGGGCTGTTTTGGGACGGACTTCGTCATTTTGAACCTCGAAGATGACACCTAAACTGGCACCCCCCTCTCCACACCACACCAACGGGAGGACGTTTGGCCTGACAAATTTAATGTGTAAGCGACCCCCTTTCACGACTGTTCTTTGGTGGAATTGAGTCTCGAACTTGAAACCCTCCGATTCCGAAGCAGAGACCTTACCACCAGGCCACCGCGGCCTTTTCAGTATCCTGAGAAAAGCACTTTTGGACGATTCTATCTAACTAAGGGGGGGGGAGATGCGGCAGGATGAGAGCATTTTCATGATTCTTTGATCTAGATTTTCACCCTATTATATACTTTTTGTTGAATTTTTTTCTCTTGTATGTGAGTATCGTATAGTTTCTGATCTATCATTATATTTTAATTCAGTCCGCGAGTAATCTGAGTTTATTTCTTTGTTAATCTCTTTTCATCTTTCCTCTCATCCCTATTTTGATGAATTACACCCATCCTAACGCACGTGCAAAAGCGCGGAGGGGATTTAGAACCCGTTTACAAACAATAAGCATCTATTACATTATATGATATAATGTGGGTGGTATGCCACTTTTTACATCTTTTATTTCAATTGCATTTTACTTTAATTTGCATGAATGCTGGCCAATATCAACCTAATAATTTGAATAATATTGAAAAATACAAGGTACATTCGAATAAATTTATCTAATGTTGATCCAAAAAAGGGAAACTTAGTCAAACAAATCAGATATGAGTAGCAATTCGCATTGTAGCATTCGCTACTGACAGAAAGCATGGAAGACTACTATAACGCTCAACTTTCCAATTCTTGATAATTGACATTTCCAGCCAGCTGTGTCACCACTTGCTAAAATCCTCAATTGTTAAATAGCTCCAGATAGTCAGATGGGAGATCTCTTTATCGGCTAGTGTCACCACATCAGGTCATCGGTAATGTCCAGGAGTATCAAATCATCTAGATGCTAAATTTTTTTTATTGTGGTGAGACTATAATCAATACGTGCTCCAGAACGGTCAGTTACAAATACGCATCATTAACGGACATACCAAAGATCGGCTGGTGAACATGAGAGGGGCATCTTGCTAAACAACTATTGGGTGATAGAGAACTCGAATGGACCAATGTGAAATGAGAGGCTGAGATTGGATAGAGATAAAATGCGAGTGTTTTAAGAAGAAAGAGACTTCTTGTGACTAATAAATGAGTCACTATCGTCTACTCGTTTAGATCTTTTGACTAAGCATAATGACTAATAAGTGAATTTTATGAATACTCTGGAGACACATTTTGTGCCTGTAATAAAATAAAAATTACGGAAGCTCTTGACGTAAGAGTGAAAACTAGGAGCTAATCCAAAATCACAAGAGATTTTTGAAGAAATGTTGAATACGAACTTACAAATTACAATTACATTCATACCAATAATATAATTTTAATTAATAATTATAAATTTGTTATAATTATATAATAAACTAAGATTTCTTAAACAAAAATTAAATAGCTATTTCACCGATAATTTTTGCATTCTTAAATCTTACTGGAAGGGATTAATAGTCCTGCAATGCTGTTAATACGCAATACTTTCTTAATAGTCCTGTAATGCGGTTAATATGCAATACTCGCTTAATAGTCCTGTAATGCGGTTAATATGCAATACTCGCTTAAGAATCGTGTAATGCGGTACACAACTAGAAAACCAAATACGCATTTTGGGTGCCATTTTTACAGACCATTTAAAATCAAAATTTTGCGCAAATGTAATCATCAGACCATATAACAAGTCTTGTAAATTAAAGTTTTCGTGCATTTGAATTTATCGCGTTACATGCTTGTAAAAGCACGAACCGATAGACGAGGAATTCATTGACGTCTCATTCCGAATTCGACACATATATACTTCAAATATTAAATATATATATAAAATTTTGTTCATCTGGATTTTACCGTTACGTTACTATCGTATTGATTCAGACATAACGTAATGCTTTCTTGCTCCCCCAGTGCTAGTAACATTGATTTATTTAACCAGTTGGTTACGCACAAGATTGAAGGAAAAGAGTGTTTAGTTTAGTTATATTATAGTTTAGTTATTATACCTCTCGTTTTGAAACACTAGGGCTGTTTTGGGATGCACCTTGTAATTTTGAACCGCTGTCAGATGACGAGGATGACACCTGAACTGGCACTACCCTCTCCAAACTTTCACACCACATCAGTGGGAGAACGTTTGGTCCCGACGGATTTAACAGGCACCAGACCCGCTTACACGGCGGTTCTTCTGTGCGATCGGGCCTCGAACCTGCAACCCTCCGGTTCTAAAGCCGAGACTTTATCACCAGGCCACAGCGGCCCCAGGAAAAGAGAGGGGGAGGGAGGGAATGAAGGGGAAAAAACCAACCACTGGATCTCTTAAAAAAATTTCATCAATGTCAAATTTTGGACAGTTATGTTTAATATCTTAGCAAAGTCGTAATTAAACGAAAGAAACAAAAATACCAAAAAGATTTTAATTCGGACACAGTGCAGACTAACTTCAATGTACTTTATCCAAAATTCGCTAAGATCTAAAAATTTGGCACGAAACCCATGTATTGGCTTCATACGCGTAGTTCAGAATATTTTGTAGTTATCGCGTTTACAGTCATGCGGACATTATTCGAAATATGCCATAAGATAAAAGGATGAAATTTGGAAATTGGATTCTAACTCAAATTTGTGGATTTAAATCCAATTTTAAACGAAATACATACAGAAATCTGTTTGTCCCGATCTCCATATATATATTATAACAATAGTTATGATTTAATGACCTAAATGTAAAAAATTGTGTATGTGATTTATGCGACTGAATTAAATTTTAGTCAATAGTTTGGAAAATAAAGTTCAAAGTACACATTAGGTTACATGATACCTACGCGTTATCAGTACCCCATCTATTAATCCCCCCCCCTCCAAAAAATCACCTAATTTAACATATAAATGGTGTTTTTAGTAGCTATTGCTTATTATTGGCGCATGCGGTTAATAACACATAGATACATTTGTTAAAGATTATGTGAGGAAGTAAATAGACAGACCATTCTCTCATGCTGTTATTAATACAAATTTCCTATTTGGTCCTTGGATCATTGAAAAAAATTTAAAGCATATAAGTGAGTGCTTTATTTTTGTCATTTACGGATGGTTTCTCTTGTCTTAGCAATTTTTCCCATCCTAAACAATTTAAAACCTTTCGTCTTTTTAACTTTTCGTCAACTAGATATATCAAATATAATACTTCACTTTACATTTGAATTTACAAAATAAATTTAATTATTTATAAATTGATTAACAAAATATTTACTAATTACTTATAAATTAATCAGCGCTAATAAAGATGCTAAAAAAATATACTTGGATGTATAAAAACTATGTATTTTTACTTCAAATGGAAAAACATTTGTTAAATTTTTAAAAAGAACCTAATTAAAAGGTTTGCTGCCAAAAAAGATGCAACTCCACTCCAACTCCATCTCGCGTTACTCAAGGGATGGAGCTGTCTGTCTCATCGGGATTTAGAGTTTTCAGTCGCTTCTTACGGTTTTCTGCAAATTTGCATAATTGGGGCTACCTCCTTTTTGAAGCAAACCCTTCAATTTCTAAAATATATTTTAACATTCAATAATACTTTACTACTTGCACTTATGCACTCATTTAGGGTCGTGAAAATAATTTTTCAATTATTAAACAATGAAATAGCAAAATATTTTAAATGAAATGGAGTATATATATATTTGAAATCGCGAAATGAATTTTCTAATAGAAATGTCTTAGACAAGTTCTTGAAATACAAATATGTAAATTAAATTTTCGGTCAAATACATTTGCGGAAAAAGTTACTGTCTACTTTTTTTATCGTGTGTCTAGAAATTCAACAATTAAAAAATGCAAACAATAAGATAACGGAAATTTCCTGTGTGTTTTTTATACTAAATCTGTAATATTAGTGTTAGACCACATGGATTAACAGAATCTAATTTTACCGATTGTCTTCACGATATACGAAGCTAAACCCAAATTGGTGGGTTTATACAATAAATCGATATACAATAAATCGAATGTAGTATATTCCTATTTATAATAAAATCAATCCAGTTTAACAAGGGTTTTTTTTTTTTTTTTTTTTTTTTTGCGCCAACGTATAACCAGAGAACGAATTGTCATTTCAACATCAAAGGGGTTGGGGAAGGTCCCTACCGGAAGATTCATTTTCCGTTCGTTTGGTGACCTCGACGGGCGCACAGGGGGAAGAGGGCAGGGATGTAGCAAGGGAATGTCGCGTCCTTGGCTCCATCGATCGCAAGGGATTCCCATCGGATCTCGGCTTCAACAAAAGGACGATCCTCTTCGAAAAGTAGGTCAAACCCCTCTACAGCCTCCCTCTACCCATGCAAACGATGCGGAGGAGTCTCCCGAACATCCCGCAGACGATCCAGAGGTATGCCCGCTGTCTGCATCCCAAGAAGAAAAAAAAGTTTGAATCGTCTAGCAGACGATTTAAAAGATTGCTCATTTTTTTATTATTATTTCATCGTCGTCTGCAGATAGAAATGACATGAATTATTTGTAGGGGTGGGAAAGTTGCGTTTTCGTAATATTTCCATAATGATTTTCCAGGAAATATTTTGATAAGATTTTAGATGGAATACAGCTGAGTGGCGGGAAATGAAAGGAAGTCTATCCAATATGTCAGCAATTTTTATTCTTCAAAATATATAATAAATTTCTCGAAGCCACTCGAAATGATTCGAATGTAGAGTTACGATGGCAGCGCAGACAAATATGGGGAAAAAAGAGAAGATTTTATTTCCATGGAATTAGTTGTGTCAGCAAACTATTCTTATAATGTTACTAAAAATATCACAAAACGGTAAACCAAAATCTCGTGTCTGAATAATAACTATGCTTATTTTCTAGGCAAATCTATTGCAAAGAATTCTGGAATAAATATTTTATCATGCATTTTTCATGACTGATTTTGGTCTTGTTTTTACAGAAGAAAAGCACAAGTTCTTTAGAAAGTTCTATTAATGGAATTCTGTCTTATATTAAATTGTTGCCTAAGAATATGTTTAGTTCGCAATTACTTAAAAAATGAATGTATTTATTTTCAACTTTATAAAAAATCAGTTACAATTTTTATTCATCAGTATAAGCAGCAAATATAAAAAAAGAAATTCTCAATAATAATTATGTATAATATTCTTATTTTCGCAAAAACAACTGTATACTTATAAGACAATGGTAAAGTTGTTGTGAAATGAAGATCATTATGATCCGTGCACTGGAACCATACTAAAAGGTAAAGATGAAAATGCTCGCTTTTAAAATCACTTCAAGAGAGTACTGGAAATGAATAAAAGGTAAAGATGAAAATACTCGCTTTTAAAACCACTTCAAGAGAGTACTGGAGATGAATAAAAGGTAAAGATGAAAATACTCGCTTTTAAAACCACTTCAAGAGAGTACTGGAGATGAATAAAAGGTAAAGATGAAAATACTCGCTTTTAGAATCACTTCAAGAGAGAACTGGAGATGAATAAAAGGTAAAAATGAAAATACTCGCTTTTAGAATCACTTCAAGAGAGTACTGGAGATGAATAAAAGGTAAAGATGAAAATACTCGCTTTTAAAAGATGAAAATACTCGCTTTTAAAAGATGAAAATACTCGCTTTTAAAATCACTTCAAGAGAGTACTGGAGATGAATAAAAGGTGAAGATGAAAATATGAAAATACTCGCTTTTAAAATCACTTCAAGAGAGTACTGGAGATTCTCATCTGAGTACTTATAGCATCCCCAAAATAAGGTAAATGGATATTTGAACATCATTCATTTGTTCTTAATTATTCTATTGTTTATATCCAGAAATGTCAAAAACACAGAAATGATATTTTCATAATTTTCGATCTTTGTCTTTTAATCAGTTTGTTGCTTTCAGTTTCCTTTTTTTTTTCCATACAGTTGAGGTGGTTACGTTGCTCATCTCGGCCAATATATGGTCTTTACTTTTGGTTCTTACTGTCAAATGCAAGTGTTAATGTCACCTTAACGCCTGTGTTTAATTGAACACTCAAAGAAATCTATGAATAAAAGATTTGCAGCATTTTTTCCCTCTACAAATTATACCAATAACATTTTTAATATTATGTTGTTGTTGTTATTTATGGCACTTTCAATAGACAACCCCACTGAAGAAATCATCGATATGAACCGAATTTGTGCTGTGGCTTCTGAAAATAAGAGTCCCTGAGCGACCAAGGGCAGAAGTCTTACTCCTAGCTCATACGAAGATAACGCACACACATAACCGTTTCTTACAAGGGGCTTTTTCATATACTTCACAGATAGGAAATGGAGTAAAGAACAACTATGCCTGGACCAGAACTCAAACCCGGGAAGTCGAGATCACCTGCGAAGACGAGCTACCCCTCGGTCAGGACGTCTGGTAATTTAGTTATTCTTAATACGTTCACTAATCATATAGTACACTATATTGACTTGAATTAGCTATTGGTTGTATGAAAATCTTTCTAAATGAAATTGAAAATATATGAAATCATGGAATTGAACCTCCTGTTGCATTGGAATCATGTTAAAACAGTGCATTAAAACACCTAATCCGAAGAATCCGTTGAGAAACCTGAAATAATAATCATTAAAGTTATTTTGTTTACTGCTGGTAGTCGATTTTGAAATGTGAATCATGTGAAAGCAAATACATCGGTCTGTACTTAAATTTCAACTGAAGCAAATTTAAGACTAAATCTTCATTAAATAAAATTTAAAAAATAAAAAATAAAACTTTAATGCTTAAGGTAATCGACTACGTTCGAAGGAAAAAAAATTGAAAAATTTGATTTTTAAAAATTATTTTTGATTTTTAGATATATTATCAATTATAAACACTATAAATACAAAAACATTATTTGAAAATATTATATATTTTGAGAAATAGGAAAATGTGTAGTAAATTTTGATGAAATTTAACCAAAACGGTTCACATTCAACACAAAATGGTAATACAACAATCCTATTTTTCTTTGTACACAAGTTGAGAATGTAATGATGAATGAAATGAACCAAAATCTAAGAAATATTTTGAGGTGCAAAGAAGTGACGGGTAAAAATATACATATATATGTATTTTTTCCATAAATTTAGATCTTAATTTTTCTAAAAACACTTATAAATAAAAAAGTATTCCACTAACAATAAAAATTTTGGTCCATTTCATTGCCTGTATTATTTGAAACGCAAGTTGAAATTTTTACGTAAATACCTCTATTAGTTTTGGGGATATCATGTGAATGGTGGATAATTTTTATGAAAATTAAAATTGAAGTGAAAGACAAATTTCAAATGAAAAATATATTTTGCTTAAAATTCCTCCAGATATTAGGTTAGATCATCGTTTTCTAAGCAAAAATCAACAGTTTTCGAAAGATAAAAGTCTGAACTACAAGAAATTATAAGAATTTTTTAAAAAAATCCCCAATGTGGTCGAAAACCAGTGTTTTTAACGTAGTCGGATACCTTAATTAGTAACACTAAACTTGAAGGAAATTTCATCAATTAAATGAATGTAAAAAATTGACGTTGTATCAGTATTATCTTATAAATAACAGCAATAATATAAATAGTCCTCATAAAATGAAAAGAATGCTTTGATAGACTACCAGGTGATTGACTTTTTAAATTTTTAACAGAATAATGACTTTGCAACTGCTCATTAAGTAAATTCATATAATGTTGTGACATTGCACTACTATTTGTCACAAAGTTATGCTGACATAATGGTACTTAGTGTGACGTATCGATAGATATGCATTTTGTAAGATTCAGCATTTTGTTGTATGATCCAATCATTGTGCAACGGCTGAAAGCAGGAGAAATGACATTTCTTCAACCCCTGTAAAAGTGATTCTTTGCATTTCTAGTAACTCGACGGTGAAGTGCTGTCCGGAAGCTTATTGCCATTGAAAAAAATAAGTAGCAAATGAAGTTAACATATTTTTTGAAACTCAGTGCAAAGTTTTCTGGTATCCAAGTTTGCAATATTAGATTTTGAATAAAATCGACGGAGAACAGAATAAAAAATCATATTGATAACAAAAATTTAAAAACTTTATGCGTTTATTAAAATCATAATTTATTATTAACCCTAGATATATGACTACAAGTTATCTATTGAAGGATTAATTTAATTTACACATGAAAACGAGGGTCGTTGAAACCTTTTTTAATCTAATTTAAATAATTTATCATGAATTCTTTTTAAATTGAAAATTGTTTAATTTCCACATTGAAACTTGTAATCATCAACAAATGGAAACTTTCTCTTAACTCGTGAAATATATTTTTAATTAATTAAAATCTTTTAAAATATTTAATCTTTTTATTTTAATTATTTTTTAAATTTTGTGATAATCAAAAAGTCATTTTTGTACTGATGAAAAAAAAAGTGTGACATTTTTCGCAAGTTATCGCCGAAAAGAAGTAAAATTTATTTTTAATTTTAATTAATTCTAATTCTAATTTCAAAAAAAAAAAAAAAAAAAAAAAAAAAAAAAA
>JAPMOQ010021195.1:247373-269190 GCA_026543055.1 Argiope trifasciata | reverse complement strand
AACACAAGATCATTTTTTAGATTGAAAAATAATTTAAAGTTGATAAACTATCGTTAGAAATTACTAACCAAATCTATGAAATAAAATTAGTATCATTGAAGAACTAGTTTTTAATGTTTTAAAGCGGTGCTTTTCTATGGTAATACACCCTCGAATTATTGAATAAAAGCGTTAAGCGCGTTATTTTCATCCTTTTCTTTGTAAACCACTTCGTTGGGTAACTTGGTAGCAGTGAGTTCAGCGGTCTGTAAAATTATTTTTGTATTCATACATCGCTTCATATAATTCATAGATAATATTCAGACTATGAATGTTATCATATTTAAAAATAGAACCTAACTATAGCATTGCCAAATTTCTGCGATATGAATTTTAAAATACAGCGAAACGAGTGACGCAAAAGCAGTAAACAAACACCTGGTACCATTTTATCACTAAGATCTATTCATTTGGCATGCAATAATTAAATGCAAATTTGACTGTTGATAGATAATGAAATTATCTTCGACACACCCACATCCACTGTAATTCGCCATTTGGTTCAATGTCATTGAATTTTTATTACGAAGTTTGACCTACGTGTGTACTTGGGACTTTAGATTTCTTAACAGCTCAAGCCATATTAGTACATTTTTTTATAAATGCAATAAAGCTATCAAGTTATAAATATTCTTTTCGGATTTTTCTTTATTTCTAGTTGCTGATAATATTAATATATACCCATAACTTTTTTTTTACCTTTACTTTTGGTGTTTCTTTATGGACAGATGGATTTATTAACACCAAAAATGTGAAAATAATTAATTTTATCTTAAAATCATTATACATATTTCTATATGTGGTACAGTTCATTAAAACAAAAACAAAATTCTTTTATATGAAACTAACCATATTTAGTGAACATTTAATGATTATCCAGGATTTAGAGGAGCTAAAAAGTTTAACTAAATATTTTATGCTGCTTTTTCCAAATGGCTGCTTCAGCAATCTAATTTTAAAATTCAAATTTTAATAGACACATGGCTTATACTATTTTGGAAATTAATATTTTTATACATTCAATTATTCAGAAAGAATGTAATATGGGATGAGATACAGTTTCAGCATTTTTTGCTATAACTTGATTTCAAAAATTCATGACTGTTCGCGCAACGAAATTTCAGATATTTTTTTAAGAACGAGCTATTTACAGAAATCTATTAAAGTAATATTAAAGAATAAGCTGAATCTTCACATTTTAATTTCAAGCTTTCACATAAACTGAAATATATTGTTACAAAATGCGTTTAAAACTTTTTAAAACATCAATTCAAAATAGAAGAAATATACAGCTAAAAATTGTTGCAACTGAAAATGCATAGATCCTTTTTGTGGTGTTATATTTTTTGGAAACTATGATGAAAAAATGGCAATATTTAAACTAATTTTTAGTTAGTAAAAATAATTTTTAAAATCTGCAATGTACCCATATCTACCTTTCGAAAAATATAAGAGATAAGGTTTTATCATCAGTTTTTCGATTGTACAAATTATGCAACCAGGATGAAATGAATCGAAGTTTAAACTTCAAAGGTTTCTTCTTTTCGGCCACATATCTATAAAATTATGTTTAAATGAATATAAACATAATTTTTGCAGTTTAGTATTATGTATAGCAAATTTAAACTTTCCACTGTGTCTATATGATGTGGTGACAAGAGTTTTAGAATTGTATTCGAAATATAGCAGAATAGAAATTCAATTATCTTAAAATGCTTGTATGCATTTGGACCTGACGTTCGTTAAATTTGCTGTTAAAGACAATATTTTTTCAAAATGATTTCAAAATTTGAACAGCGCCTTTTTCAAGCTCAGTTGCTATCGTAGTCATCTGCCTCATTTCGAAATTAAAGAGAAATATCTCGCAGCACTCTAAAGTGATTTCAAAATGGATGCTCAACTTAATGAAAGAAATGTACGACTGTAAAAAATGTACGCAATGTATATATAAGGATAAACATGCTTATCATCAAAAATAATTGTAATGGAAATCATGATCATTTTTATCCAGTTAGTTTAGACAATTTCTTTTCCGAAATAAACCTTGCTGCAGCAAACCCTTTTCAAAATAAAGTGCAGATGAATATTCAAACTAGAAAAATTGATCTATTTGAAAAGGCGAAAGCAAAAAAATAATGATTATAATAAAATACATTCAAAAAGAACAAAATCACCTACAGCTTCTGAAATTTTCTAATAGGGTTGATTTTTATATAAAGTTGCCAATAAATCTTTCTATTTTTTGTATAATAAATTATCTTCAAGCTATTGAATTTTGGTTTATGGATGATTAATGGTGCAAGCGGTTCTGGTGCACGTTAAATTCGTCGGGACCAAACGTCCTCCCGCTGATGTGGTGTGGAAGTTTGGAGAGGGGAGTGCGAGTTCATGTGTCTTCCTAGTCGTCTGACCGCGGTTCAAAATTACGAGGCCCGTCCTAAAACACCTCTAGGGTTGCTTTAAAATGGGGAATTAATATAGCTTTTTAATATAGTTTGGCCACCCCTAGATCCGTCAAGGGGTGGACCTTTGTAAATTTGCACCTTCGCATGCATATAAAGGCAAGAATTCAGCCTTGTTCGGTCACCCAAAAACTTTCTCTCATAAAGATATTTTCCCCTAACTGACCCCACAAAAAAATTGTAAAACTTTGGTAAGGCAGAGAATACATTGCATAGCATTGGAGTACAATAATTTGTACTCCAATCTTTTTTGACATGAATTTAGCATTTTTACTGAATATATCGTGTTATACTTGGCGAGTTATTTGACTTTTAATCCCTGGCACCCATTAATAGCATCAGTAAATCCAATTTGTGTTTTAGATATGCTTTTATAAATCATTGAAACCAAAATTTTACACAAAACCACAAGCTTAATATTAAAATCACATCCACATTTGATGCATTTAAATCATCATTAAATTTATTTTTGAGTTACCCCGTTCAAATGCTTTTGAAAGTACAAACTGACAGATGATGAAACTTTTGTTGGATTTGGTTCAAAATTTACAGATTTCTAAAATTTAATGCTGATTCTGAGTATCCAATTTTAATCATTTATATCAGTTTTTCGATTTATTATATTACCTTTTTGAAAGACGAGCAGACAGACTTCCTCTTAATGAATTTCGTTCGAAGAGTCATAAAATAAATTCATAAAATTGTTGTAAAGACCATATACCAAATTTCACTAGCTCATAGCGTTCTTTGTCACAGAGAGAATTATTTAAAAATGTGTTATGTGGACTCAGGATGGTTTAAAATTCAAGCTGGTGATTCATCAAAGCTTGTGTTTGAATTTTTGGTCGATTCCAATATCTTCTCTGTACTTCATATACAACAAAATAAAAATTAAAAAACACTGATTTCAATAAATGAAATTGATATGCAATGATGTTACAACAATTGCAGTTTTAAGATGAATTTGGTGATATAAAAGTATCCAAAATTCATATTCGGCTTTCTTTAATCTATATAAATGAAAATGAATGTTGTCTATATGTCTCTTATGCGTTGTCTTACAGCTCATCCGATTCCGATAAAACTTCGACAACTTATTGCTAGCACTTACGTGACGGTTATAGGAATAATACAATAACCTAAAGTATAAAAATTATTTTTAGATCTATTTACCGCATCTATTAACGCTGGATTGACCACCAAATAACTCGCCAAGGAGACACAGCAGATTCAGTGTCGTTGTCGTGTCCGTGTTTTTCACGGAAAGAGGGTGCTGTAGCTTCTGAGGGTAAAGACCCCTGAGCACCCAGAGGGCAGAAGTCCGATTTCTAGCTCACACACACGACACAACCTTTTTTAGGGGGTGGTCGAATTCATTCATACACTCATTCATCCATCAGCAAGTCGGAATTTAGATCCAAATCAGAGACCGACTCATCCCTGATTCAGTACCCCCAGAGGTATCGTTTTGTTATGGGAACTTGGAGGACTTTGCAGTCACGACAAATTTAACGTGCCCCAACTGCCATGAGCCAACATGGCGGTCTTTGGCCAAGAGACGAGGACAAAACCCGTGACCTTTCGGTTACGAGACTGACGCTCTACCAACCAGGCTATGCTAAACTCAAGCTAGACGTTAATATTTCCTAGCTACTGTACTTAAATGTAATGTAAATCTTTCTCTGAGGTAATAATTTTATAAGAGAGTGTGCGAGGAAGTTTTAGGGGAACCAATCCTATAAATTTGAAATTCTAACTAAATATTTAACAAAATATTAGCGTTTTTTTCAGTAACTTCCGAAAATATTACAGTATAAATAATTTTACACCGTCTTTGTTTTCTATATTTTCTATTTAATTAATTTTAAAGGAATATATTTTAATTACATTTTTTAACATTATACTTGAGAATTCTGAAGGAATATGAAACGAATCCGGAGATACAACAAAAAGTTGCTTTCATTACCATTCTGAAAGAACACCGAGCTTTACAATTCTAAAAGAATACTTAAATCCAATACATAAAAATGAATATTTGTTGGTAGAATAGCATAAGAAAAGTAGAATAAATACTATTTATGCTTTATATATCCTTCCATTTCAATGAATGTATTCAATGCTGGCAAGAAAATAAATACCATTCTTCCTATCATACTTAATTAAACAAGACAACTATATCCATTTCAAAAAAATATTTCTAAAATTATATTTTCTGCGGCAGCAATGCGCTGGGTACCAGCTAATCCATTATAAAGAAGAAAATAAATGCGTTTGAGCATATGTAGTATTCACGGTTTTGCCCAAGGCGCCCAATTTTTTATGCTGGGCTAATAATATCTTTGTGTTGTGTGCACTCGAGTTTCAGCAAGATAATAATTTCTGATTAATTCATCAAATTTACTGTCTATGTTTAAAGAGCATATGAGTGTATATATACATTTGATAAATAAAAAAGTCTTATGCAAATACTGTTACACTTAGGTTATTTTTAATGCAGGACCTTTTAGGGCATTGCATGAGTTATTAGTTGCAATTTTTTATCACTTTAAATTTTGTTTTACATGAAATTATACACGAGAACCTACATCATATAAGTAATGACTTCCGAAAAAAAATTTAGGAAGTTAAAAAATGAAAGTCTTATCCAAAGCGAAAAATCTATTTCTTGACGTTTCTCAAGCACTAGCATTTATAATTAAATCTTAATCTGACATATCTAACTGCTTATTTTGACTTTTGAATACATCCAGTAATATATTAAATTGTAGTACTTTACATATGATATATCAGATATCAAACATAATTCTAATTATTTGGTAACATCAACTTAAAATAAAATTTATTAATTTAAATTCTCACCTAGAGTATATTTTCTGTAATACAAAAATTCAAATTAAATATAGAAACTGTTATGTAAAGTCGAGGAAATATACTGACTAGATTGAAGTAGACAGCTACTCAACAAATATAGATATTTATAACATGAATCTAGGAAATCTCTTTAGACGACGGAAATCTGTCTTAAAATACATCAAGATTTATTTTAATTTATTTTATTTTTTAACTTGCCAGTCTGCTGTAGGTAGATGGAATCACTCATTTTTTTTCGAACATTAATCATGGACATTCGTTTAAAAGAACGTTAAACGTCGGCTTTTTTTCATGTTGAATACGTTCCAAGAATCGCTTGAAACGAAGAAATTCCTTGGACCGTACGACACGGTCATATTGACAAAACAACAGAGAATCTGTCCTTTAGTCTCTATCGTTTATGCTTTGAAATAAGCTTCAAATTTCAATCAATATTTTTTTCTTTAAACTTTTTTTTTTTTCGCTGTTACCTTTCTTTGAAAAGAATAGATAGCTCCGCGATATTAAATTCTTCGGAGGCATGTATTCCCGGATGTAAAGTTATTATTTTTAAATAGAACTGTATGGCGAAATTGCTTTTTCTAAGCAGAAACTAAATTAAGATATCCATTTCAAAAGAAATGGACTTTTTTTGGAATTGCAGATGCTTTTTAATCGAAAAGATGTAAACTCGAATCAAGCAAAATGGAAGTAAATGGAATATCTTTTATTTTCTGTTCTTGAACCGTTATTTCAGCTTCAATAGTCTATAAATTCATCTTTGATCCTTTTTTCTCTTTTTTTTTTTTGTTGTTGTTGCATGAATGAAACCATAAAATGTCAGATCTTTGATTAGGAATGTCCTTTAAGTTGTAAATTAATTAAAATTTCCTTAACGCTTCTGCGTTTGAATTAAATAATTAATTAATTAATAACCTCTTGGAATGCTTTTCTTTTTACGTGCAGGGAAATATGTTTGTAAGAAGCTGTTTTTCTTATTACACAGTGAAAAATATAATGATTAATTCTTCCATAATTTTGAGTAATTTGTTATTAAAGAAAGAAGATTTTCTAAGGAATTCAATTTGTCTTCTGAGCCTTGATACGAAAGCAAAAATATTTTAATTAGAAAATAATTAAATAGTATCTTTGTCATTAATCTATTTTTTAATATTTTGATAGCACATATTTTTTTTTTCAGATTATCACGAATTATATAAATTAAAAGCGCTAACAGATCGGAGCTTTGATAATTAAGCATATATTTCGGGTCTTTAATGTCATTTATAAAAGAGAAAAAATGCTTTTATTAATGACATAAAATTTTTTGATGCCATTTAAAATATTTAATAAGAAAATATGAAAACCATGTTAAATGAATGAGGAATTATTCAAGCAAATTTTTATCTCGGTCTCTAGCATTTATAACGATGAATGCCTTGGCGCCATTTCACCTAGAGCAAGTAAACTTGGAGCAGATGTATTTTAGAAAGTGGAATTGTGCAACTTGGAACAATTTTTTTTTTTGAAATTTAATTTTTATTATTTAAAATAAAGGGGAATTAACAACTTCCTAACAAATTACAAAATAAAAAAGATTTTGTTTTGTAATATATTCGAAAACCTTAACATTCAAAAGTTTATTTTTTAATTGGTATCAATTTTTAGTCACATTTTTTTTCTGATTTTTAAATAACTTTTAGAAAATATTTTAAGCGGATTTTACAACAACCTATGATTCATTGTTGGAAAGAAAATCTTTGTTAATTTTCATCGTTGATACAAATTTTTAATTTCTCTTGTCAAAAAAAAAAAATTAAAACCAGAGACTTTAAGAAATAGACTTCCCTGACATCCTGAGATCGAAAAAACACATTTCTGGAAGATACCGGATGTAATTTGGCTATGCTCTTTACAGCAAATTTGAAAATTTCTAAGATTCTTAGCAAAATCTATTCAGAGAAAATCTGTCTGGCTAGTTCATCAAATATAAGTTAACACGATAACTACAGAACTAAGAGAGACGGCTAAATAAAATTCGATTTACAGAATTGGCATCCACAGTGTAGAGAATTATCGAATTTTGAACGAAATCCAATAAGGAATTGAACGATTGTTGGTCTTGTAACGTTCCCTTTTCCAATTCTTGTTTGTTTTTAGTTATATTAACGTCCCGTTTAAAGCAACCCGAGGGCTATTTTGGGACGGACCTTGTCATTTTGAACCACGATCAGATGACGACACCTGAACTGGCATCCCCCTCTTCACACCACACCAGCGGGAGAACGTTTGGCCTGACAGATTTAACGTGCAAGAGACAACCTCACACGACGGTTCTTCGGTGGAATCGAGTCTTTCCAATTCTTGAGAAGAGGCATTTACAGTCAGTTGTTCGCCACCTGTTAAGACCTTCCATTGTTAAATGCTTCAAAATTCCTAGATGGGGGGTTGTCTTATATCCGAGTGGTCGTCGCATCTGGTCATGAGTGATTCAGCTAAAGGATCACAGTTGAGGTTTATCGGTTAAAAGAAACTTAAGCACCCTCAAGAGAAAGGAGAGTCAAGCCATCTGGATGCCAAATGTTTCCCATTGGGAAGAAACTATCATAAACACGGTCCAGAACGGTCAGTTACTAGGACGCACCATTGATGGACATTCCCACGCCAGACAGGAGGCAAAAATGAAGGCATTCTTCAGAACGGTTATTGGGCGATAAATGGCTAAAATGAACCAGTGGCTAAATGAACCGTTTTACGCTCCACCCTGGAGTAGCCATGCTGACTAATACCCTATTAGTGTCTTGTGGTGTTATTTCACAGAATTGATGGAAAACTCATTTCACGATAAATATTCAACCTTCGACTGTTGTGTGAATATCATCAACTTCCAAATGGTGTAAACATCAAATATTTTAACCTAGATTAGAACAAGTTGTTGTTATGTGAATATATGGCTGTAATATAGCTGATTCCTTTTAAAATATTTCTCAAATTTCCACTTATCAAGTTTAGTTTTAAAATAATACAATTTTAGTACCGAATCTGAAGATTTTCTGATATGATGATGATAATAATGATTAAGGATATTAACTTGTGAAAAATGATAAATATCTTTACCTACAGGTCTAAATGCTAAAAAATATAATGCACTGTTATAGAAAAGTAGTTCCGGAGAGAAAAATTATAATCAAGTGTTAGACGATATTGTGGGAATTTGGGGAAAGGCAACGACCAGCATTTACGTAAAATGCATTTATTAACCCATTTATGCCTATTGCTCCATTTTCGGAACACCCCTCACATAAAAGTTATTTTTATTACATTTTTTTACCTAACATATAGAAATTTCATGCAAAAATTCCAATTTTTTAAACTTGGTCATAAATGGGTTAATATTTAAGAGAACAAAACACAGCAAAAATTTAATACATAAAAAGATGCAGAGCATGAGCTGTACGTCTTACAGTCTCAGCTCCGAACTCTCGTCTCCCATGATGGCGGTGCAACATCACGTGATTTATCCTGCGACATGGCCAACATGGCGCCATGCAGGATGAGATCCGAGTTGAGAGATGTTAAGCAATTCCCACAATATCTTTAAAAAGATAATTTTTTTTAAAAAAAGTAAAATGAGTATTGGTATTCTACACTGAAGTGACAAAAGCAATATGCAAATATATAGATGGCAGTAGTATCGCAGCGAAAAAGTATAAATGCGCAGTTCGTTTTCCAGAGCTTTAATTTGTGTTCAAGTTATTCATGTGAACAGGTTTTTCGTGATTTATGGCGGCACGACGAGAATTAACAGATTTTGAACGTGGAATGTTAGTTGGACATAGACGCATGGGTCATTCCATTGCGGATATCGTTAGTGAATTCAACATTCCGAGATCCACAGTATCAAGAGTGTGCCGAGAGTATGAAATTTCAGGCATCACATCCCATCATGGACAGCGCAGTGGGCGACCACCTGCACTTAATGACCGAGACCGCCGACGTCTGTGTAGAATGGTCAATGTTAGTAGACACGCAACACTTCGTCAAATAACTGCAGGAATCAATGTGGGACGTGTCCGATAGGACTGTGCGGCGAAATTTGTCTTCCTTGGGCTATGACAGCAGAAGACCGACTCGAGTGCCTTTACTGACAGCACGACATCGCCTGCAGCGACTCTCCTGGGCTCGTGAGCATATCGACTGGTCCCTAGACCAGTGGAAAACCGTGGCGTGGTCAGATGAGTCACGATTTCAGTTGTTACGAGCTGATGGTAGAGTTCGAGTGTGGCGCAGAGCCCACGAAGCCATGGACCCAAACTGTCAGCAAGGCACTGTTCAAGCTGGTGGTGGCTGCATAATGGTGTGGGCTGTTTTTACATGGCATGGACTCGGTCCTCTGGTGCAACTGAACCGATCCTTGACTGGAAATGGTTATGTTCAGCTTCTTGCAGATCACTTGCAGCCATTCATGGACTTCACGTATCCACACAATGATGGGATTTTTATGGATAACAATGCGCCATGTTACCGGTGTAGAACTGTTCGCGATTGGTTTGAAGAACATTCTGGACAATTCCGGCGCATGATCTGGCCACCTAGATCGCCCGATATGAATCCCATCGAGCATTTATGGGACATCATCGAAAGGTCCGTTCGCGCCCAAACTCCTGCACCATCCACACTTTCACAATTATGGACGTCTATACAGACAGCATAGCTCAATATTCCTGCAGAGGACTTCCAACGACTTGTGGACTCCATGACACGTCGAGTTGTTTCACTTCGCCGGGCAAAAGGAGGACCGACACTATATTAACAGTCATCCCATGAATTTGTCACTTCAGTGTATAAAAGCCACAAATTATTAACCAGAATATATTTTGATTTCATTAATTGTTTCAGTAAAACCTGTAAAATAATTTCTGACTGAAATAATTTTAAAAAACGCCTTTCCATGCTTTATCCTTATAAATACCTTTTAGTACTCAAGCATCATTTTAATTTATTAATCATTCATGCTGGAAAAACTTTTTTCGTCTCTTTTCACTTTTGAATGTCTTTTCCATGTATCAAAGAAAATATTTCGTAACATCAGAGGACTCGCAGAAATAAAATAAATATACAGATACTGTTTATTTTTTTGGTACTTTTGTGGTTGCAAAATCAACGAGTTTTTTCTTACACTCCTTTAGAAAAAAAACGCTAAACCTTCTCTATAAATAGGTTTGAATTCCCGAAAAATTTCACTTCTTACGGGACTTCTTAGTTTATTTTCCGCGGAAAAAAAGTATTTCAAAAACTAAGCGGAAAAAAAAAGTGTTCTACTTTCCTTATTTCCTGTTTGATTCCTCCTGAACAGTTTTTTCCCGATCCGAGCAGTTCGCGTTTTGTGAGGCTTCTGGTGGTATGTAAGGTTTCTCCACTGTAAAATCTAATTTTCCTTCTTTTCAAATTCAAGTATTCGATCCTTCTTTCTCCCTCCCCTTCCTACTTTTTATTTCTCTCGATTCTGTGAGAATCGAATTAGGAATTCAGTTGTAAAGTCAAAGAATATATCTAGTATGCATATTGGAAGGGGCAAGATGTCGCAAAAATTGGAAACGTGAATGTCTCTATTACTATACGCCAGCATTTCAATGTGCTATTTTTACTACAAACTTCTTTCTGTAGAGACTTTTGTGATACATATATATACTGCATTTCTGATTCAAAAGATTCCTAAAATAGTGTTTCTCTTCGTTCCTTATCCCACATATCTAAAAAAAATTATTCATTTCTAAAGAAGAATTTCATTGATTGAAAGGCCTGGTAGAAAAATTATGAATCCACAATTACGGGGGGCGTTTTATTTACAATATCCAGTGTATCATAAAATGACAAGAGTAGGGGGAAAAATGAATTTATTAACAGAAGTTATGAATAATAAAGGTTACTTTTCGACATATTAGCCTTTCGGCAAGCATTTTTCATGTCGTAAAGCCAGGATTTCTATATCCGCCTCTAGACAAAAGTGATCGCTTTTGTATAGCGGATATATTACACAGCTACAAATCTTAAGATCACGAGTTCGATCCTTGGCGAATTCAATCTCCACATTGGTGCGACACCACAATACAAACTGTCACACCTAGGGGTACAAAATAAATAAATTTGCTACCAATCCTGTTATAAATGCGACTTTAATTTAGTTGAATTTTAGGGATAAACATTGCATTTTAAAATACCAGCATACAGTTAATCTGTAATTTTTTTATGTAAATTGTGTGTTGTGACAAACAACTGTAATTCTAGAATTCAACGAATAAAAGACAAAATAACTATTAAAAAAAAAGCAGAAATCAACATTATTTTTTTTAATTTATAGTAGAGAACAGATATACAATTATGCTAAAAAACAGTAGATTTTTATTTTTGCAAGTAACTGATTTATTATTTTTACAGAATTAGACAAATTTTCAAACGAAATTTACTACTACAATTTTTTTTAATTTTTAATTAATTTTTTAGTGTTAAAACACATTTTTCCTCCAAATTTTTGATATTAAATCTGATATGCCGTAATATGTTTTATAAGTATGCTGCATCATTTTAGGATCTGCGAATTATCAAGAGTTAACTGAATTCATAAAATTATAGATAGGTTAAGATATTTGTTGGTAGCAATAGTCCAGGTTGTCAAACCAACTTGAATTTCTGTCGTATATATCCCCATAACATAATATCCCTACTTGCTTCTTGAATGAATTCCAGGATGTGAAATATGAGTTCCGAAAAGCATCTTTTGACCATTTTTAATACAGAGCACGTCAAACGTGTGGGCACTTGAGTCATGTCATATGTAGAAAGAAGGTAGATTGATGACGACCAGCTTACATCGGTCAGAGATAGGAAATATCCATTTCATGAAATGTAATGCTAATTGCCAGCAATTTAAAAAAATGTTCACAGAGCTTACCGAGCAAGATAATTGATTTAAAAGGATGTAATTCAACTGTGGACAACATGGCGGGGAATATTTATTACATAAGCATAATTGTCGACTAATACAATTTATTACATAAGCATAGTTGTCAACTAATACAATTTATTACACAAGCATAATTGTCAATTAATACAATTTATTACACAAGCATAATTGTCAACTAATACAATTTATTACATAAGTATAATTGTCAACTAATACAATTTATTACACAAGCATAATCTTATACTATAATACGAGGAATGGTTGCCAAGTCGAAAATCGCCCCAGAATTAATAAATTCCGGTAAACTTGGGGGTCTGGGGTTTTTGGCCACGAGGAATCGATTGGCGCCGGTTTTGAAGCGCTACGGTCGAGCAGTTCGGAGTTACAGATAGGATATTTTCAAACTTTATTAGTTCGCCATAATGGCTAATAGGTTTCAAGCGGTAACGTGCTGCCATCTATAGTCAATATGGCGAACTAATAAAGTTTCCAGAAGATGATCTGGAACTGATCTCGAAATGGATGATCCATAGCCCGTGTGGTGATATGAACCCAAGCGCTCCGTGCATGGTCAGCAAACATGGAAGAGACCAGTGCAGATGGGGATTTCCAATGGAACATCAAGACAGGACATCGCTGGTGGACGATGAAAAGCCGAGGTATCTTTTCACCAATGGTTTCACAAATTTTCTGATGGCATGTATTGTTTTGATAAATCACAATTGAAAATTTAAATCTTCGAGTTAGATTCGATACCTGTTTTCTCCGAGCGGAGCTCGGTCACCCGCTGGTTTACAACTAATACAAGTCATTACACAAGCATAATTGTCAACTAATACAATTTATTACACAAGCATAATTGTCAACTAATACGATTTATTACATAAGCATAATTGTCAACTAACACAATTTATTACATAAGCATAATTGTCAACAATGAAATATATACAGAACCGGCTGAAAACATATTAATTGTGTTTTATAAAAAATACCCGAAAATGGATTCGGAAACTACAATATTCATTCATTGATGTCTTAGGCAAACGGTTAGGTATGGTCTCCCCAAAACTTTCTGACGTACTCAATAATTAATGAGTAAAATTATGGCAAAAAACATAACAATTTCTTCGCGAACCTTGGATAAAACAACAAATACTCTGCACAATAATTATGAAGTATAGATCTTTGGAACGAATGCAGCCTTTTTACCGCCTCTATTAACACAGTATGTATTTTGACCGTCTTTTTTGCAATCAAATAAGGCCGGGTTTGCCTGATTGGTAGGGCTTTAGATTCTTGTTCATCAGATTGCAGGTTCAAACTCGCCTGTCGAAAATTCCCCTTGTGTACTGGTGATTGACGTACGTACAAATCTGTCGTGGTCACAAAGTCCTCCATGTCGAGAGTAATACAGCTGAAGGGTGATAATTTAGAGGTTATTGTTCTCTAATTCAGGTCTAAATTATGATCTGTGGATGAAAGAATGAAAATGCACGAATGAAGTCAGCGCCGTGACGCGTGAATGGCAGAGTTGTACTCTTGGCCCTAGATGGCGCTATTGAAAACAATCAAGAGCCTTATCCTTTCGGCTTACATAGCGGTCTTTGTATTGGGTTGTTCGGAAAGTCATTTCGTATTTTTTTGTCAAAATGAAAAGAAATTTTCGTTTAATGAATAAATTATTTATTAAATTATAAAATTGCCATTCTGGTCTAATACCTTTTGCCATATTTTTGGTAGTAACATGATTACACGCTCATAAAAGTTTTGGTCTTTGCTGTAAAAAAAAACTGATCGAGGTGGTTTTTGGTCTCCTCATTTGAAGGAAAAATTTTGCAAATCAGTTCTGGTACTGATGTACTGTTAACACATCTTCTCCACACATATTGGCTAATTTATTTCTGGCTTGAACAGCATTTTTACCTTTTATAGCAAAAAAGAAAAAAATGACGAAAATGCTGTTTATTGCTCTCCATATTTAAAAGGGCACCATCCAAAAACTACTGCGAAGAATCAGCTGCACTTTTTCACACTCAAGCCTTGCTATATCAGCTCTTAAAACATAAAATGATTTTGCGGTTTAAGTATGAAATTGGGTGCGAAAAATGCAATTAAATCCTTTGTCAGGAAAAAACGAAATTACTTTCCGAACAACCTAATAACAACGGGCTTGACTAGGGCCAAGTGCCATAAGAAACAACAACTCAACTAAATTTAGTCCAAATTTGATACAGAGATTCAATTGTATTAAATTTATATGATTTCGTACGTTTTTGAATTATTCCGTTTACATACAAGCCTACTGTTCGATAGATTTGGCTCAAAATTTCAAACAAATCAACATTTGAGATGCTTTGAAACCTATGTACCAAATTTTTTCTACCTAATTGTTTACTTTCCATAGTTATCGATGGGCCGCGGTGGCCTAGTGGTAAAGTCTCGGCTTCTGAACCGGAGGGTTTCAGGTTCGAGACTCGATTCCACCGAAGAACCGTCGTGTGAGGGGGTCTCTTGCACTTTAAATCTGTCAGGCCAAACGTCCTCCCGCTGGTGTGGCGTGGTGTGGAGAGGGGGGTGCCAGTTCAGGTGTCGTCCTCGTCATCTGACCGTGGTTCAAAATGACGAGGTCCGTCCCAAATTAGCCCTCGTGTTGCTTTAAACGGGACGTTAATATAACTAAACTAAACTAAACAAACCATAGTTATCGAGTTTATTTGCATTCAAAAAATTAGACAGACAAACTTCTTACGAATGGGTTTCATTCAAAACTTGACAGATATCTGCAAATTTGGTCGTAAATTCATACACCTAATTTCGCTGACTAGATCAAAGAGTTTTTGTTTTATCATGTTTACAAACAAACAAGCATAATGCCAAAAAAAAAAGTTTTTCTGGACGCAAATAGTGGGAAATCTGGAAAGTAAAGATTTGAAAATTATGAGTTCCAGTTTTTTGACGATTATGATATTTCTATACTTCATAAATGAGAAATTAAAAATAGATTTTAAAATTTCGTTTAAGAGCATTAATGAATGTGTTTATTAATTCTGATTAAATAATATTATACATAACTAAATATAGATGGAGTCTATTATTTAAATGCAGATAATATTAGATAATATAATTAAGGTTTTAAACATTTGAATTAAAGATTTGCAATTTCATTTTTAATTATCTATACCATCAAATTGATTTTTAACATGATTGTAAAATTCTGCTATAAATTCAAATTCATTTCATCTTCTTCTTCTTGCATACAGCCGATCACCCCGCCACCACTGAACGTAGCAGAATCGACAGGATACATTCGTTTCGTCTAACTCGTAATCAAGCCTAAAAATAGTTTAGTTTAGTTACATTAACATCCCGTTTAAAGCAACACGAGGGTTATTTTGGGACGGACCTCGTCATTTTGGACCAAGATCAGATGACGAGGATGACACCTGAACTGGCACCCCCCTCTCCACACCACACCACACCAGCGGGAGGACGTTTGGCCTGACAGATTTAACGTGCAAGAGACCCCCTCACACGACGGTTCTTCGGTGGAATCGAGTCTCGAACCAGAAACCCTCCGGTTACGAAGAAGAGTCCTTACCACCAGGCCACCGCGGCCAAGCCTAAAAATAGTTTTTATTTTTTAACTGTTTTCCTTTGTTAAATACTTGAGTTCCAAGTGGAGTGAATTTGAGAAGAGCCTTTATTCATCCCAGACTCAAACGCCGTTAAATGTATTGAACCAATAAACAATTAAATTTTTGATTTTTTAAAACTCTAAACACATTAGATACTAATCGTACTGTGTATTTTGAATTATTAATGTATGGTTTGTTAATTCAAAATATCGTAAAGAACCATGATGACCAGGTGGTAAGGTTTCAATCCCGGTGAAATCAGAGGGTTTCAACTTCATGACCCGATTCCACCAATAAGAATCGTCATGTAGGTGGGCCTTGAACATGTTAAAATCGTCGGGGAAAAACGTCCTTCCGCTAGTGTAGTGCGGAAGTTTGGATAAGAGGTGCTAGCTCAGGTGTCATCCTCTTCATCTAACGAAGGCTCAGAATTATAAGGTTCCTCTTAAAATAATAATGTTGCTTTAAAAAGAGACATTAATATAACTAAACTATTGTAAACTATTTGCTTGTTAAAATTCTTACTTCTTTACGGATAGTATTATTTTAACCAGAATTATATTTTTAGTTTTAAGTGATTCGCACTTTATTAACTCACATTATGTATTTTTTATTTATCAATTATACATTATTTATTAAAATAGCTTGAAATAAATTTTCTCTGTAGTTTTTAGTTTGCAAATTATTTTCTTATTATTTAATTTTTTTTTTACTTTGGGTGTGTGTTTATATTCGAAACGAAATTTGATATAAATCGAATTTTAACCCTCCAGCTGCGTTTCCCACCATTACTGCTGGTTAGCTTTTTAGTTATTTTAACGTCCTATTGTAAAGCAGCACTGGGATTATTTGGAACGTACTTCGTCATTTTGAACCGCGGTCAGATGACAGGGACGATTCCTGAGTTGGCACCCCCCCTTTCCACTACACAACATACCACACCAACAGGAGGACATTTGGTCTCACGGATTTGACGTGCAAAAGACACTCCTCACACGACGGTTCTTCGGGGGAATCGAGTCTCGAACCTGAAACCCTCCGGTTCTGAAGCCGAGATCTTACTACTAGGCCACTCCGGCCCTTCTACTAGTTGGCAATGAACCCATTTTCTACTTTATCACACGTTTTTCGTAGTTTAGAGAGTATTTTTACGATTCCAGATTATTATTAGATAATATTATTATCATGTAACATATAGTACCCGTTCACTTTGTTTGAAATATATTTGAACATCGCATCTAAACAATGATTTTTAAAAGTTACGCAGTCAGAGGTTTAATGTACTCTCTACATTTTCGGAATAGCCAGTTTCCCTCCAAACTATTTGACTTGCACTTTTATAAGTTAAGATTATGGATCGCATTTTCATGGAAATAAGGTATAGTAAAAGAAGCTCTTTATTCGTTGGGTATATGTTTCATAAATATGCCGCGAATACAGAAACCGTGAATACTGAATGGTCATTTATATGGGATTATAGAGGATACGTTCCTAGGTGACAAAATAAAATAAAAAACAATTTAATTGAAGTTTTTGAACATTTCGATTAATTATCTTAAGGCTTAGGCAGTGGTTTGAAGAATTTTTGTCATTTTCTCTTCCTTGGCAGTTTTCAAAAGTTCCTACAATTCAGACTGATACGCAGCAGTCGCAGTAGCAATTTGCCTCTTAAAAATAAGACTTCGTTCCATAGACGGATCAATGCTTATAAAGAAATCGCAAAGCTCATTTGCCATTCTTAAACCTTCCCTAAGATTTTTCAAATCAAATGTCACGTTTCGAGTGCTTGTTGAAGCCTCTTCTTCAATGAGCTGCGAATTTAACATTTCCTCCAAGTCTGTTTCAGTCAAATCTTCATCTTGGGATTCAAGCAATTCCAGAATGTCACTTGATTCTATTTGTTCAAATCCATCTCGTCCTATTTCATTCGCGATTTCGGCTGTGTTTGCAGTTTGCATTTAACAACATATTTTAGACAAAATTGTAATAAGATCTATTTTACTTTTTTTGTTAGTCCGTTTAACGGCATTTACAAAGGATATTGGGTTGGATACCTATTGTAACCCTTTTATTATTATGTATGTGCTTATTAGATCCGTGAGTAAAGAAATTTTTAGCCGCGAATACAGGAATTGGGTCGCATTTTTTTAATCTGCGAATAGTGAAAACGCGAATAAAGGAAGCGCGAATAAGGAGCTTTTACTGTATATAAAAAATCTAGTTAAAATCTGTTTCCTTGAATGGAATATGTGAAATAATCTCATGAAAGAAACTAAAAATCTCGGTATATATTAATAAAAGACGACAATTATTCTCGATGACCACACTTTTGAACAACCGCGATCACATCAGAAATACAAAGACAGACACTATAATACATAAGTATGTTTTAGAGATTTTGCTTCATATCGAAAGAATAAACGACCTGGTGGAAATCAACTGTTAACGATGTCACTGGGAAAATAAACATTTAACACGCTAACACAATAATTGCTTTCACGTTATATGCCATAAAACAGGAAACAACATCTGAACAACCAGCAGGAAACAAAAAAGAAAAAAAATTCAAATTATAATTGCGTTTCCTCGCTTTTGACTTCTTTTTTCTGGTTGTTTATTTATTTCAACAACGCACTTCCATCATTTCAAAACAGTTTTGTGATTTTTTTTTCGCCGGCCGGTTTTAAATGATGTCATGTACCCCTTTTTTCTCTGCTTTTCGACACGCACTCCATCAACGTTTTATCCATATCAGATTATGCCTTCTGAAAAAGAAGAAAAAAAAGAATTTTTCGCTCTCCGCCATTTTGACTGTCCTTGACATTCTGAAAGTCAAGTTGAGTTGTTGTTCGAGGGCGCGGGCGAGCGTGGAAAAAACAGAAAAAGAAAAAGAAGGAAAAAAAATTAGATAAGTTCGAAATCGTATGGTCGCACGTTCGAAATCGGTGTGTGTGTGTGTGTGTGTACGCATGTGTGTAGGATTGTTTCAAAACTTTTTCTTCTTCGCCAGTTTCTTTTTTTTTTAATGGCGTCGCAATGTCTTATTACAACTACGCATTTTGAGATTCCGAGAAATTTTATTTTCGTTCCACCTACTATTGTTGGCACGAAGATCTAAAAAAATATCGAACTGTGTATTTCGAAAACTCATAACATGGGTGATGAAACAGAACTCGGCGTTATCGCCTTTTAAAGACCGAAAGCGAAGCGTTCCAAATTTCGTAAGCTCTACAGAAACAAACGCTTAATCGATTTTTAATTTCTTTTCTGGCTTCTGTTCACTCTTCATGATGATTGCGACAGTAAATAAATAAATAAATCGAGGGACAGTCTCTTTATTGATTTGCCCATCTTCTCTGAATAAATATTTCCACAGAAAACAAATGGCTTTGCATTGAAATAAGCCTGTTAAATTCACAAAAATATCAAATCTTGAGAAAATCTATTCGTCTCAACCAACGTAAAGGATCAGAAGGATAATTTTAATAAAAATCATTCTTATTGAACTTAATTTTTAAAATTTATATTTCGCTGAATTATGAAATAAATTTGTTCGAAGTTGTATCAAAACAGAAATAAGACGATATCTTTTTAAGACTGATATAAAAGAAAGTAGCAAAAAAAGCTTACAAGAGGTTAAATGTACATACAAGTTCGTAGATTTTATTTATTTTATTTGTTTATTTGCTTAAATGAGGCTCCTAATTAATAGAATTTAACTTCCGCAAGTAAATTGACTCTTTGATTATTTAAATAGATTATTTCTTGATATTACGCTAACTGTGCGAATTGAAACATTTTACTTGCAATTGTTGATATATATTCAGTATTTCAAAATAATTTATAGAAAAATTACATTCAGACTATATATTAGATACTTAGACTATACTATGTAGATTATGAAGATTATAGCCAGACTATCTGTATAATGAATATTTATTATATTCGATTCATTCAGTACAGTTATGTAAATGGTTCACCAAAAATAGTTAATAGATATTTAATTTCCCACCAGGCTTTTCCCATTCCTGGTTGCATAGCCAATTTCACAATATTGTTCGATATTATATGATATGAATCAATATCCCACAATATTGCACCAAATTAAGAATATTGATCAATGACATATAATAATGTACATTATTTGTGTGCTACTAGGGACATCTGGTTCTTATTGGCAAATGCATCTTTACGTAAAGCATTCCATAACTGTCACACAGTATAAACGCTCTTGCCCTGAGTCTGCCTCCAAATGCAGACATTCCTTCCACATTGTAAGATTATACGAAGTGCCACGTCTTTTAACCCATCCCTACTTGTATTTATGCTGGTTCTAATGTAACAGATCCAGCACATGCATTCAAATCATGGTATTGTATGAATTTTTTAGCATATTTCACCATAATTGTCGCACTGTATGGTCGTACCTTATACTTAACTTATCTGAAAGAATCTTTACATTGGTTCTAACATACAATTTACCAACACATGTATCCAAGCTATGATATATGAATATTTTAAACTTATTTCGGCATTCCTGCCACCTCATATAAAGGCACTTTTTCATTTAACCCATCTCTACATGTCATCATGCTAGTTTTAATGTACCCAATCCAGATATTGAATGATTTTTTTCTCATATTGCACCATAGCTGCCATATTGTATAAGCACATTTTGTCCTTAATCCATTTTCACAAGTCTTTATCCTGGTTCTAACATACCATATCCAACTCATGCGTTCAGGTCATGATATTATACGAATTTTTTTTATCAAATTTCACCATTATTGTCACACTATATGGTCGCATCTTGTACTAAACTCATCTCGAAGAATCTTTATATTGGTTCTAACATACAATTTACTGGCACATATATCCATAATGTATGAATATTTTAAACACATTTTGGCGTTGCCACATCATATAAAGGCACTTTGTCATTTAACCCATCTCTACAAGTCGTCATGCTAGTTCTAATGTACCCAATCCAGATATTGAATGAATTTTTTTTCTCATATTTCACCAAAGTTGCCATACTGTATAAGTACATTTTGTCCTTAATTCATTTTCACAAGTATTTATCCTGCTAACTCGGCTCCAAAATCTGTGGTGTCCATATTAAGGACTCTACTTCCACTTTGTGATATTAAGATGACATTCTCCCACCATATAATTTCTTTCTGATAAGAGGCATGAGATCGGCAAATGCATGTAGGCCACACTGTATAACACCTACAATAGATTTGCGGCCTGTCCTACCTATACTAGAGATCTATGTCAAATTGACTCGTCTCCGTATAGTGCATACACGTTTCACTCATAAGCATATTATATTAGTCCAAAATAAGCCTATGTGCAACAGCTGACAAGTACATTTTACTATTTTTCATATTTTGATTGAATGTCCTGTTTATTATTCTTATTGTGCCCATTTTTTTAATTTGTCTTCTCCATTATCACAAGACTTGGCGGTTGAAAAATACACACAAACATTTTTAAATTTTTATGATCTATTGGCCTTTTTTCTTGCATTTAGAAGTTTTTCTGTTTATGAAGATCTTTTCTTTTTTAAGTTCATGTACATTACATAAGTGCAGCAAATTTTCATGGTTCATTGTTTTGATTTTAAGTTGCTAAATTCATTTTTCATGTCCCACTTAAGTAATTTTATCTTGATACGTCTGAGAATATAATTTAATACGTGAATTTTTTTAACACTTTTTATACTCTAACCATTTGATTGGCGCAGTTATAGCCATATATGGCTCTTGCGCCAATAAACCAAACCAAACAAACCTGGTTCTAACATACATATCCAACTCATGATACTGTACAATTTATAGCTCTTGCGCCAATCAGCCAAACCA
>JAPMOQ010021195.1:236915-247363 GCA_026543055.1 Argiope trifasciata | reverse complement strand
GCCAATCAGCCAAACCAAACAAACCTGGTTCTAACATACCATATCCATCTCATGATACTGTATAATTTATGGCTCTTGTGCCAATAAACCAAACCAAACAAGCCTGGTTCTAGCATACCATATCCAACTCATGATACTGTACAATTTATAGCTCTTGCGCCAATAAGCCAAACCAAACAAACCTGGTTCTAACATACCATATCCAACTCATGATACTGTACAATTTTTTTAAGGAATTCGTCATAGGTGTCACATTATATGGAAGCACACACGTGACCTTACCCTAAGTCGTTATGCTGTTTCCAACACATCAGGTTTAACGTATGTACCTAAGTCCTTACGTTACATAAATCTTATATTTACATTTTGCCAGAAAAATATCATTTAATATACTTTAAATTTAATACTTTATACAAAAAAGAACATTTTTGAAATTTGGACATGATAATACCATACCTTTCTGAAAATATCTTTCAAAAATTAACTTGAAATGCCGCTAATATCATCTTGCCAATCTAAAGGACAAAAGAGCGAGAATTCTTGAAATTTTAATCTCAGATTTTTGCTTAAGAATGAACGTGAGCTCAAGTAATGATCGGCACTTAGAGAATGAAAGAAATTCTTTTATCTTTTAATCATTTATTCCTATCTCGTAAAGCAATCGAAATCTTGGCGTCAAGGCCTCAAGTTCTCGAGTCTCGGAATTCAGTTCATTTACATTTCATACTGAATTATAACCGACTGACAGCTGCAAATCAGGCGTTAAAACACACACAAAGTTCATTTACGTTACTGTTTTTAATGTATTTTGCTTTCTTCTTTTTTTTTTATCTACTTAATTTTTTCTCTTTTAAATAAAAATGCATTAGTCCTTTCTGTCACAGACTTAAGGTTATCAGTTAAAGGTTACATTATTTTTTAGTATTCTCGTAGTACTTAGGAGAAACGTTTTCCGAAATAGCCTTGCTTTAAATGGATTTTTGTTGTTGTTGTTTCTATTTTGTGGGTTAGCAAGACAGTGCCCGACACACTTGAGATAGCATTTTTCTGTTCTGCTACATAAACAGCATAAAAAAGAAATGTCTGTTGCTTGCTCATTTGCGGTTTGCTACTTTCTCGTATACAAAGTATACACAAAGCATTATAATGTCGGTGTTCTAGCATCGAGGCAGTGTGTCTTCCCTGTGATCTAGACGTCCCGGGTTCGAATCCCGATTCGGGCTTGGTTGTTCTTCTGTGTTCTAACTGTGAGGAGCGGAGCTGCGGTAGCCTGGTTGGTAGAGCGTCAGTCTCGTAACCGAAAGGTAGCGAGTTCTTTCCTCGTTTCGGCCAATGACCGCCGTGTTTACTAATGGCAGTTGGGGCACGTTGTATAGGTCGTGACTGCAAAGTCCACCAAGTTCCCGTAACTAATGGTACCTCTCAGGGTTCTGGATCAGGGATGAGTCGGTCTTTGATTTGGATCTAAATTCTGACTTGCGGATGGATGAATGAGTGCATAAATGAGTTCGACTTCCCCCTAAAAAAGGTTGTGTAGTATGTTCGAGCAAAGTCGTCCTTTCACCTTAATGGTGCTCGTTAAAAACGAAAGGCCCACACTCTACTTTAATTCGAAAAAACTACTCTCATTCGGGCTTGGTATAACCAAGTGGCATTAGACCGACCCTATCTGTAAGTTGTATGAATGTGCCGCCCCCCCCCCCAGTGAAAAGGGGTTGTGCAAGCAAATGTGAAGCATGAAGTAGTCAAGTCGTACTCTTGGTTTTAGTTGGCGCTACTTAACAAACAAGAGAAGCTCATGCCGGCTTAAATCGCTGACAGCTTTCTGCTAGAGGGCTTGCTTATAAAATACCATAAGCAACAACAACAAGCATTATGATTGTCAAAAAATTCAAACTCAAGATTTTGGGGAATCTCCATGTTTCAAACATCTCTGGGTCTGAAAAAAATATTTTGAGATAATGTCTGCTTGTGAACACTATAACTCATACGCATTTTGAGCTGTTGGCTATTTGGGTTTTCTGGCTCAAAAGCCATATTTGGCCATGCTGCGCTCGTCTTTTGAGTGAAATGGATGAAATTTGGCCCATTAATCTGCCACTAAATTTGTAAATTTCCATGAAAGTTTGAAGAAAATCTGTTCGGAAGAAATTTTGTCTGTTCGACTGTAAATGGACTCGATAATTATAAAATATAAATAGTTATGCAGAAAAAAGTAATATCTACAATACAAAATTCATATTCGTCAATAGATTTACTGCATATTATTTTATATTTGGTCATGTATATAAACGAATAATTCATAAATGCAGTGATTTTAATCAATGATTATGTGTCAAATTTTAGTGTCAGCAAAGAGCGTGCAAAATGTATATTATAGCGATAGATTCGGTAAAAATGCTAGATTTACACTAGAAATATGATAATTCGTAACTATCGCACACTAACTCCATCCAATGGATTCAATGCCTCACCCAAGTTTCACAATTTTATATAGTTGGGAAGGAATAAAAAATTCATTAGAAAGTATATGAGAAAATTTCAGGAAGACCACTACCCCTGTTTTTAAATTCAATCATATAACTGAATTGGTACAAATTAGAATTTGTACCAAATGTAACAAAGTTAAAATTTTCTTAGCTGATTAACTGTATCGCTTTTTGTACACCATTAAATAATTAGTTGCAAACTTTTAGTTTCAAATATTTTGAATCTTTGTTATTATCGTTTCTGCATTTTGCTCGTTAGTGTACTTCATTACTATATAAGCGCTTTATAAAGCTTCTATTTTAGATTATTTTAGACTCCTTCCCTTCACTGACCTCAATGAAATCCCTTTTATCAATCAATGACATTTCCATATAGCTTTATTGATTGATCTAAATTAATGAAATTAAAATTTTGTTATAAATTTAAATTTGGGGGCAGTTTCGGTCATAAAAAATGGGTCTTCTTATTTTAAAACATTAGAACATAAGGCATATTTTACGAAATATGATTGATACAATAATGTACTTATGAAAATTTATGATGTGTAATTTTTCAAAATTACATTTTTTTTTTGACTCAAATACTATTAAACATAATTCTTTATGTCATATAGATTATTTTCAAACTTGTTGGCTATACCCTTTTCTTATAATTTAGAATTTTGCTATTCGGTCAAGATAACATCGAAAGTAGCTTTATTTAATGAAGTATACACGAATAAAATATTGTAACTGCCAAAGAAATTGAATTCTGTGTGTTAAAATATGAGTGTTTCTGGCTTTCATGGCCTTGTCTAGAGTTCACAACTTTTATACGTCTGAAAAAGAGAATAATACTTTATCTTTGTAAGGGAATATGCGAAAAAATTCTGGACAAACCACGCCCGCTGATTTACTATTGTTCAGTTCTGTGAATTTCTTATTCAAGGTCTTATATAACAAACATTCAATGCAATCCTCGTTATGAATGCCACTTTCGTCAAATCCGGGAAAACTGCCCTGGGGAATTAAAAGGGGGATTGCCGTGATGCTCATTTACATTTATTATCGCAAGAAGTCATGACAGAAACCACCGTCTGATTGGTTACATGCACCGTCTTTAAGAATATGAATCGATGAAATTGCAGGCATGTGACAGTTCGTTTGAATCAAAAGTGATGGCATCTGTAATCAGTTCTTCACGTGACTGAAAAGATTAATGTTTTTGAATGATTTATTGCATTTTTCTACTCATAACATATTTTAAAGGCTAGTTATTTTATCATTATCATTTTAATTTTGATATGACTTTGGATATGATAAATTTACCACGTAGTATTGTTTTGCAACGCAATACTGATCGGTTTTTAAATTTTTGACTGATTATAGTTAACATGATAAATTTCAAGAAATTTTCAACTTTTTCAAAAAGTTTATTTTTGTTCGTCATTCTTTAGCGGAAAAGTTAAACTAGACTTTTTCCTAAAGGTAAAAGCGGGCCCTCTTTAAAATTTCTGCCACGGTGAAGGAACATGCAACCAAATCAAAGATTGTTCAGATCAATCAACGAATTAAATCAGAGATTTGGTTTGTTGTTCATCTTATTATTATCCTGATTTTTATTAAAATTATTGCAGATTTTTAATGTTGAAACTAACTAGGTTTATTGGTACTTTTGATGTATTAATATTTTAACTACGGTTAATCGTTTATTTAATGAACTTCGTAAAAATATTTTTGTATTTAAACATTTATTAGACTCTTGTTGTGATTGACACTCGCGTTTGAACACAATATGGAAGCAATTGCTCTTTGCTCGTAAATTTCTACTAACTTAGTAAATGCAGAATAACATGCAATTTTAGTTGTATTAATGTCCCAGTTTAAAGCAACACTATGGCTAATTTAGGACGGATCTTGCAATTTTGAATCGTAGTTAGATCATGATCTGGCTCCCTCTCCACTCTCCAAATTTCCACAACACACCAGCGGGAGAACGTTTAGCTATTATTGATTTAATGTGCACCAGACCCGCTTACACGACGATTCTTCAGTGGAATTGGGTTTCAAACCTGAAACCAGTTCTGAAGCCGAGACCTTATTACCAGGCCACTGCGGCCATAAAACATGTAAGACCTGGCTATTTATTTTTGCAGGAACCTAATTGATTTATAATTTTGTAATTTTAACTAAGTTATATATTAGCAAATAGGAAAATACTACTATTTAAATTACCTATATACACTGCCTTCTCAGTATAGTGGCCCTAGTCATTTGCCCACATTGTCTTGCCAGAAAAACTGCCACTTTCTAGTAGGTAGTCACCCGTAGTATCGATCATTGATTGGATAAGATGTGTACATCTGAATTGGCATATAATATCAACAGGAGAGATGCCTGAAAACAGCATTCGTTCTACACATTTATGATTTTCGAAAGAGTCCAGTCACATATTAAAATCCATAATTCGTGATCGTGTAACAACATCAATCTACTGTGGGAAAACTCCAAAAAAAGGCACAAAGAATGTTTAACTAAATGAATACAAAATAAATTAATTGAAGTATACATTTGATTAAATTCAAGTTAAATAGTTTAAAATTAGGTAAAAATGATTTTGCAACACTGTTTGAATATCCATGCCAAAACATTTCATAGTTAATTACTGATGAACTTGAACGAATAATAATGCCTGATGACCAACCTCACCTCAGTGACCTTTAATTTTGCATAATTGTGGTTAAAGCAACCTTTCAACAGATGTGGTTCATGAAGTTCTTTTTATTGATGACCAATATAAAAAATTACCCAATGGCCTACGTATTAATGGAATCATGTTTTACTCATGTAAAAGCAACTTGGTATATTATGTGATACTGAAGTTAATATTGCTGGAAAAATTATTGTTCAAGAAGTCAAAATGTTATCTCCCTTTTCGGTAGTAAATCGCATTCTGAAAGAAACTTCTATTCGAGTCAGAAAAAAGAAAGTAGCTGGGTAGCTGGGTCACTACAAAAACTAGGAGATCGTGGTTGATTAAAATCCATATACCGATAAATGGGGATAGGTTAAGGACGACGAGGATGAAATATTGATGCACTTGGGCTCTTAATTCGCAACCTTCTTCATTAAAACTTATCAACGACCAAAGCATAATTTTAACTAATAAATTAAGAAGATTAAGAGGATGGGAATCAAGGATTTATTTTTGTTTTTTTTCTTTCAAAACTTGATTTTAATAATTGCCACGAAAAATTACTTAAAGATATATATATATTTTATACTAGCCGCCTTTGGCGACCAGCTGGTTCGCCATGGGTAATGCGTTCTAAAATTATCAATTAAATCACGTATTCATTAGCCTTGAAGTAATTCCGGGCATTGATTGGCCTGAAATTAATATTTTCTTTAAGATGATGGACGGAAAGTTCTAAAAGAACACGTTTTCCTAATAATATCCTTTAATTTTATAAATCAGTCAGTTTTAATTATCGGTTATGCTTCTAAAATATTAAATATGTTATTTTAAAGAAAGCGAAAAAAATTATTGAATTAATGATACAGATATTGCAAACGATTATAGAAATATGCCAATTAGGTCGGGATTTCAATGCATATCCTGTCTAAATTCAATCAGGTTTACCGTAAATAAAGAAGATTTATTGAATTAACCATTTAGATATTGCAAGCGTTCATAGAATCCTTTGCCTTGCATTTATTTTTTTAGAAAATATCACTTTTTATATTTATGTTATTTTATCCAGTCCCGTGCTGAAAGTTGTATTTCTTTAGATTTGATTTGCGATGATAGTTTTTTTTTTTTAAATCTGAACTTCCGTCATTCTTTTATTTTATTTTATCCGGTCACGTGCTAAAAAAAACATGGCTAAAATATTTCTTAAAAAATTCGTTAAAAATAGAAGCTTAAGTTATACATTAAAACACTGATACCATTAGAAAGCTAATTTTTTTATCTTTAAATTGATGTAAAAATCCTGTTTGTGCAATCATATTTTCGGAAGTTATAGTGGAAAAACGTCGAAATTTCGCTTAATTTTTAATTCAAATTCTGATTAAAACTTCGAAAAAAGGGCTTCGAGGTGCACATTCCCGACCTCCAAGGTATACATGTACCAAATTTGGTAGCTGTAGGTCCAACGGTCTGGCCTGTAGAGCGCCAACACACACACATTGAGCTTTATTATAAGTATAGATTTTCACTATATATATTGGCGATGTATAAATATAATAATAATCGATTTATGATTGTAATATTTTCTTTCAAGGTGAGTTTACACTCGACCAGTATGCAGAGAATGCCTAGACAGGTTGAAAAATGTTTTTCGGTCAATGATAAAAATTTGACCCTGTGGTCTCCATCATCCCGCATGCCGCTGTTTTTTTTTTTTTTCTTACTGCAAATGCGCTTGTAGAATTTGGTGTTTTTTCTTGGTGTGAAATAATTGATCATTTATCATAGCTGAATTCAGGCACTCTTTGTTCTTTGTTTTTTCATTTTAATTGCTATTTTTTATAGTTTTCTAAATTAAAATATATCTACCTTTAATAAAAATTTTTATCCTATTTCTTTGTATACATATCCATCATTGCAAAATGATAAATGGTGAGAGAAAAAAATTCAAGGCCACCAAAACTGTAATTTATAGCCAAGCATGAGTTTCAATCAATCTTGTGAAATTTTGGTAAACCTAAATCAGCCCCATTCTGCACATGCGTTATCTGACTGGTCATTTTATAACTGGTTAAGTGTAAACCCATCTTCAGTTTGAGTGGAAGTACTATATTCAAAAGTAATGATTTGGAAAATGCCTGCACTATCTTTTTTGGATACTAGCCGCCTTTGGCGACCAGCTGGTTCACCATGAGTAAAGCGTTCTAAAATTTTCAATTAAATCACATATTCATTAGCCTTGAAGTAATTCCGGGCATTGATTGGATGAAATTAATATTTTCTTGAAGATGATGGGCGGAAAGTTCTAAAAGAACACGTTTTCCTAATAATATACTTTAATTTTATAAATCAGTCAGTTTTAATTATCGGTTATGCTTCCAAAATATTAAAAATGTTTTTTTCGGTGATGTTGCCAAAATATTAAATATGTTTTTTTAAAGAAAGCGAGAAAGGGGAAAAAAGTATTAAATTAATGATACAGATATTGCAAACGATTACATAAATATGTCATTGAGTTGGGATTTCAATGCATATCTTGTCTAAATTCAATCAGGTTTCCCGTAAATAAAGAAGATTTATTGAGTTAATTATTTAGATATTGCAAACGATTGTAGAAACCTTTGCTTTGCATTTATTTTTTAAAGAAAATATCACATTTTATATTTATGTTATTTTATCCAGTCACGTGCTGAAAGTTGTATTTCTTTAGATTTAATTTACGATGATAGTTTTTTTTATTTGAACTTTCGGCATTCTTTTATTTTATCCAGTCACGTGATAAAAAAATGGTTAAAATATTTCTTTAAAAATTCGTTAAAAATATACGCGTATGTTATAAATTAAAAACAGGGCTAAAGCTAATTTTTTTATCTTTAAATTGATGTAAAAATCATGTTTATGCGATCATATTTTCGGAAGTTATAACGGAAAAACGTCGAAACTTCGCTTAAATTTTAATTAATTCAAATTCTAATTAAAAATTTGAAAAAAGGGCTCCGATTTGAAAAAAGGGCACATTCCGGACCTCCAAGGTATACACTTACCAAATTTGGTAGCTGTAGGTCCAACGGTCTGGCCTGTAGAGCGCCAACACACACACACACACACACATTGAGCTTTATTATAAGTATAGAAGAATGGCAACATGCTTTCAGAATCATCTTGTCAAATATTGTGCTTTTTAAAGCTTTATAGAGATTATTACATTTTAGAAAAAAAATATTTTTTTTTTTACCTTTGAGGAATTTTATCCAAAATACTTGCGTCATCTAACCGTGGTTCAAAATGACGAGGTCCGACCCAAAATAGCCCTCGTATTGCTTTAAAACGGGACGTTAATATAACTAAACTAAACTAATCCAAAATACTGATTTGATCTATAATTTAGGCGCAAGAACCAATTGTCAAATTTCATCCATATAGCTCAATGCATTTTTGAAGCATTAATTTTATTTAATGAGAACAAATACATGCGCATAGACAATTTTTTTCATTACTGTTTGTAAGAAGATGCACAGCCTCAAGATTCATGAAAAAATTGAGATTGAGGCTTTGTATTATACATGTAAATTTTAAGTTTTGAAAAAAAAAATGCATTTTATCTTTGCTTTATTTATTTATTACTTTATATGTAGGATGAGATACATTTCCTGGTATATGCATAGCAAAAAAGAGCATTATAAAATTTATAACTTTTAATTTGTAAAACTCTAACTGTTTTTTATGTCATTTAAAAGCTAAATATATAAATTAACGGATTTTACTATAAAAAATGTAATATGTGCATTTGGCTAATTTTTTAACGATTAAAATTGGTAGTTGCTGTAAGTTTTTCCGAAAATCTATTCAGAAGGAAAGAAGACAGGATTTGGAAGTTCATTGTATCTCTAAGACCACAACAAACAATTTGGCCTTCTTAGGAAATTTTAACTTTCATCCACAAAAGCTTTCCAGCTAACTGTCCATTGGTCAGAAAGTTTAAAAATAGACGACGAGTGCGGATTTAAAAAAAAAAAAAATTAGTTCGAAACGCTTATTTCCAGAAAAAGAATCGTCGCGAGTTCCTAAAAGTGCGTTAATTGCGGCGACCAAAAAAAGTGGTCTAGACGTTTTTGCAGTCACAGCTATTAATATCAGCCCTTTCCCCAGATTTGCGCAATGGCAGACAGTATGGCTGCATCGGAATCATGCACGCATTCCCCTTTTTGCCGTCCCCCTCTTCTTTGTTTACAGTGTCGTGATTCCACGTGGTTCTGTCGGCAGGAACCTGTTCATGCTCATGACTCAGCCTCACGCACCTCAAAACGCAAGACAATCAAAATACCATGCGGTCTAGGATTTTGGCTTAAGTCATTTGTGGTTAACGTAATACTATCATCTGGGTCTTTATTCTTTTTAAAGAAATTAAATCTCATTAAACTTGGGCAACAGGTTGTTGAAAACGAACTGGATTTATAAGACTTGGAATAAGACCAGATATAAGAGATTCCAACGATATAAAAAATTATTAGCATTAAATACAGTCTTTTAAATAGAATATTTATACATTAAAAAATTTTTGGATGTAGAATTTTTAAAAAGTAATTGCTTTTGAATAAATATTTCGAGCAATAGTTTATTATTTGAAATGAAAAATATTGCCAATTATTTTAAAGCTTTTCTTTTAAAATACCTCATTTAAGTCAGTTTAAGATTGAAGGATATGTTTTTGCGTTTTCTGAAGAGAAATATTCCGTTAGTATCAAAATTAATTAAAGTATTAAAATTAAAGTGTTAAATTAGAGTGTTAAGTTTTAATATTAAAGTATTAAAATTTCATAGTTCCAAAAATATTGTGAAAGGCAAAATATTAAAATTTCCAAATTTAAAATACTCTATGAACAGCAAAATATTAAAATTTTCAAATTCAGAGAGCATTGAAAAAGGAAAATTATTAACATTTCCAAAGTCAAGAAGAAAAAAAAATCGGAATTGCAAAATAATGAATTTTCTAAAATACAAAAAAAGTAAAATACGAAGTATTAAAATTTCCAAACAAAAAAATCTGAATTGCAAAGTATTAAATTTTAAAATTCAAAGAAGCATTGTGAACTGCAAATTATTAAAATTTCCAAATTTAAAAGCAATGTGAAATGCAAAAGCATTAAAAATTTAAAATTCAAAAGTATTGTGTAATGCTTTATATTAAAATTTCTAATTACAAAATAACGAGCAACATTAGGGAAAGGAAAAACCATTCATCATTTTTACCGAGAAAAAAGATTTCACACAAATACCTGAAAAGAGTT
>JAPMOQ010021195.1:211353-224699 GCA_026543055.1 Argiope trifasciata | reverse complement strand
TGTCTTCTATAATCGAAAAGAATTGCAAGAAATTCTTTTACATGTTTTAAAATAATCATTCTCTTGAGTTTTTTAAAAAAATCATTCAAAGTAATCATACAACTAATGCAATTTGCATGCATTTCCGACAACTTAGTAAAGAGTACAAGATGACGGAATACTAAAAGAAGACTGTGACGTCATAAAATAGATATTGGATCAGAAAACTGTCTGGGAGTCATTTGTAAGCCGATAACCCTGCTGGAAAAAGTCCAATAGTGAAAAGCTTCGATCGCTGAAAAGGAAAGAAAGTGCACCGTGAACGCCTACTCGATCCTACATTTGTAACAAGTTTGAACTTTGTAAAGGAATAAAGAAAAACCAATGACAGCAAAGTAATCTGTTTGATGGAGAAATCTGTCAGTTTTCTATTTTTTTTAAGCAGCCTTTCGGAACATTTGATTTGTATCCGTCTGTTTCACTGTCGAATGACATCATAATTTAACAGCAATTATGTATCAATTCTGCAATAGTTTCTAATTTTATTTTTCCTTTCGGTTCGTTAATTTGACATTGAGCCAATACTCAAAATATTTTATTTTTTCTCCCATGCTTTTCGCTAAGAACAAAGACTTCAGGAATTCATTTAAGATATGAAAATTGTATCTGCCTTCTGTCATTAAACCATGTTCCAACGACATGTCCGCCAACAGACAAATCTCGCTTTCTCCCCTTAACCATTTCTTGCGATTTTCTGGGATGATCTGGATCTGTCCAGTTTATCGATAAATTGTTGATAAACTGGGCAAACATCAAAGCACCCCAGAAAACCGCAAGATTGGGTCAAGGGAAGAAAGCATACCTCGTTTGTAAGATCACAGGTCGTTAGAACAATGCTTTAAAATAACGTAATGAGTTTGTATTAGTTCATTTAAAGTTTCACTTTTATTCAAAAGCTAATGCTGCGATATTTTTAAGAATATTTCAAGTTTTCAGCTTTCAATGGCAAAATTGAATCGAATTCCAATTTTTCGACCTCTGTTGAAATTAGGTAATTGTGTTGAGTTTGAGTTTGTTAGTGTTCTCTGGCATAAAAGCCGTTTTTGGCTTAGCTGCATCTCATTCATGGAATTAAAATATTTATATCAATTCATAATAAAATATAAATATGGAATGCCTGCCTGCCTGCAAAATCAAAATGTTTAAAATTGTAAAAAGGAATTATGCAGGAAAGAAAAGAAATCTAAGGAAATTTGAAACGAAGATAAAAGTGACGATATTTCAGAAATAAAAAACATACAAGTTTCTCTTTGAACATTGGTACGATATTAATGCTTTTGTTGTAAAGAGTATTTGTAAAGTGAACATCCCAAATTTGATGGTTTATTATAACAAAATAACAATAATAGCTTGGTTGTTCGTCAGATATTACATTTACAGTAAAAAGTTCAAATTCATCTCAGTTATAAGTTTTCATAGCCCTCCATAGCGAGCCCCTCCAAAATTACGAAAGATATCAATAAACCCTTTATATTTTTCTGCTTCGACACTGTAGAGAAATGTATGTCTTAGATTAGTCAAATTCGTTGGTATCATGTATCAAATATCTGCAATTTGATATTACCACAGAAAAAAAATCAAATATTGTCATGAGCACATATCTGTATCCTTCCAAAGCTTGCCACCAAATGTGTGATTGTTATTGTTTTGTGTGATGAGTTATCGTACAGCTCCGATGTCCTTCTCGATTTTACAAACGTACCCACTGAACCCTTAAAAGTGTGCTAAAATATAACTTTCAACCATTGTTTTTAATTTCTAATAAACAACAAGACTGCTTACATTTAGCAGATCTGCAAAGTTGAGATATTCTTTTAAAAACAACCTTTTGTTATAGACAGGTTATTACAGATCATTTGCAGCATTATTATAGGTAGATTACTAAAAAAAAAGTTCTCGTCAGACAGACAAATCCAAAAACACGATTGACATTTCCTTTTTATTCACGAATTAATAAAATATAGTTTGGGCGCAATTTCCAGAACTAAACAGATTTTGTTGCTCTATTGACAACGAGAGTTTTCTTAAAAGTCTATTTAAAAAGATCATCGATAAATGTTATTTCCTCAATCATTAATTGTCAGAAAATAATAAATTTCTAGGTCATGCAATGATTTTTAATAACTGAACTCGAGGTTGCAGATGTAGGCTCATTAATATTAATTTTTAATCCCTGTAGCATTATACAAAATACAATTAAGAAAATTCTTACTTAAGGCTCCTTTTTAAACAACCCATGTCTTCGTTTCTTATCAATTATCAGATGAGAGAATGAAATGCTAGGATTGGGAAGAGTCCATAATGACCATAAAGATGAAAGAGGGGTAAAAGTACAAATAATGGAGGGAACCATAAAAATGTCTTTTGCATAACATTTTAAAGAGAAATATGTTTAAGAAACACCATTCTCCCTGGTGCCATTTACCCTTACTACTCAGCCACAGATCCACATATGACAACCTCAGGGTGAAAAAGTTATGTTTCCCCAGAGAGCCACAAATTTTCACTAAGTCGCTTTTAGAGAAGGCACTACGAAGATAGAATCTTGGTTTGTTTATTATATATATATATATATAGCTGCTGTTTATTACTAATAAACCACAACAGTTATCGGAGTTTGAAAACTGAGTATAGCAATAAATATCTTTTAAAAAAAGAATTAGATCGTTGCGTTAGTATTGTTAAAAGGCATTATATCATTGTATTTGTATTGTTAAAAGGCATTATTTCATTGCATTGGACAAAGATATTGGAATCGGCAAAAGCATTAGTTCAGCGAAATACAGTTCTTGGAATATTTCTATTTCATTTATTGGGGGACAGTAGGGGGTAGCCCTTGGAAATTTCTTGACACTTCGTTGCTTAACCTCTTAATTTGTTTTTGTATTTTTAATCCTTGGGTTGTTGTTTTTTTAATGACAAGTTCTACCTATTGATTTTCATATATTCCAAACCATCATTTTTATTTTTTTTTATTTTTTTGGCTGTCCGAAACGAGGACACGGTCTTCTCTGTGTTAATACCGATTTAAAAAAAAAAGAAGTGAAAGAAAAAACTTTATACCGTCCCGCACTTTAACGGGGGGGGGGGGGGGGAGTAACATTAATCACCAAGAAAGTAAGCGAAAGCTACAGCCCGAAACCCGTTCTTTTACCAGAAGACACTTGTAATGGGGCCAAGAGATTACCTATGCTGTGTTTTCTCCTTTTTAAAAAAAACGCTGATCACTCCTCACCCCCTTCTTAACCCCCATCTGATTGATCGAAAGACAGGTTGCTTAATTGCTAGCAATGCCTGTTTTCCCAACGAGGATTCGGATAAAAGAACAAGACTGATCATCGGAAAGAGATAACGGCGTTGCACCGGTCCATACTGGTTCGAGAAACCGGACCCACAAGTTAGCTGGCTCTCTTGGCGACCGGTTTTTTGCAAAAGGGTTACAACAGAACACATCGAATCTTAAGTGTCCTCTTTTCTTTTTCTTTCCAACCCTTTGCCTAATCATACGTAATCCTTTCCTTCCCTCAGGTGGTGTTCTTGTTTTTGCTTTTAAACTTCACCTTGCTCGAATGGAGGTTAAGCCTGGTTGTCCTTCGGCTTGGAAAACGCAATTCGGAAACAAAGAGTTGATCTCTTGGACGGAGTGATGGCCGATCTTGGCCAAACGGTTCTCGAAACGAAAAGATGAAAATGTGAATGTTTCATAATTGCTTCATCGTAACTTTTAGTATTGGATGTTTTAAATAACTATGAAAAGATAATTATTTTGAGTATTTATTAATAAAGTATAAATTTTTTAAGCGCTTCCTAAACATATTTTGTTCTAGATATTTCAACGACAGTAAATCATAATCGTTAATGTCTTTGATTACAATATAGATAAGTCTTCCTATTTCTGCTTGCACCAATCTATGACCCTTTAATGTCACTTTTAGAGGTATTTCTGGTGTCAATAGAATCATTAGGCCTTCATTTATGGCAAAAAATGTTTTTCACATTCAATAAATTAAAAGATCAGATCAAAATTTTTCTTTAATGGACGATGGAAAATTCAACTTCATTCAAAGCAATTTTACTTTTTCTTATGCGTATTATAGAAAAAGTATTGTAATCGTTAAAAACTTAGAACATGAAATTTTGATAAATTCACAAGAACTATTAGACCATTTTTTAGACCTCCCAAGTGCGATAAACGATATTTTTCTCCTGTCTGTCTGTCTGTGAACACTTAAAAAAATCTTGGGGTAGAAAGAAGAAATTTAGCATGCTGTCTTTACACAAAATTTGTTGATTTCTATAGATTTTGAACAAAATCAGTTAAGAGGAAATCAAAAATGTCCTAGCATTCGTATAAAAGTTAACACAATAAATACAAAACGAAACGCTGGTACAACTCGATATGCCAGAAAAAAAAATGAATTAATCAATCATCAACATCGATAGCGTAGATATCTATGAAATTTTGAGCCAAATCTAACAAGAGATTGACAACCCTTCGGTCGGTACTTTTAGAAGCATGTAAATGCGATAACTCAAAAACGCAATGACTTTAATATATCAAATTTCATATGTAATTTTGTGACCATAGTGTAGCCTCGCGCAAATTTTTGTTTCAATCGGTGAAAAAAAAATGCCTGAAAAATACAAATTTGACTCTCGGACAGTATTAATTTCATGTCAAGCAATAATCTCCTAAAACCTCGCCATGGATCACACAGCAGATGCATTAACAATGCTGAATTCCCATCAAAGGTCCTTATTTCATAACTATTGTAAAGCCCATGCCATGCAAAGGCGTTATCTGAGATAACACCTTAATTCGAAAGTATGCAGGAAAGTTTTGTGAACTTTATTCCAGCTGGTTTTGAAGGAAAAAATGTTGCCAAGCATTGTTGTTCGTGTGATATCAACTAAACAGCTTTTACGTCAAATTTATGTAAATAAATAAAATAAAAAAAACAATTGTTTAAATTAAAAGTGTACAACTATTTGATTTTTTAATAATTCTATAATCCGGAAACTCAATTAATAAACTTAACGGCTATAATCTTCGACTAAATAGCCTAGTTGAATGTCATAAGCAAATGTGCAACTCTAGTTGGACAACTGCAGGTTATGCAGAAGGTCAAAATCTTAAATTATGGATAATATTTGCCAAGACTGAATGACCTTAAAATTTTAAATTGAATGATTCTGTTACCATTCCAGCTTCTGTTGCCGGAATAGAAAAATCATATTGGAAACTTTACCAAATTAACCTCAATTTAAACACATCCGTCAACAAAACAGTAGTATGACTTCGCATTTCTAGTTTAACCTCAATTTGAACACATCCGTCAACAAAACAATGGCATGGTTTTGGTATGTCTTATAGTGGAGCAACAGTGTGACTTTATTTCAAGTTTCTGAATAAACCACTGAACAGAAGATCTTGGTTAAAGTTACCGACCATTCTGGATCGATTCACTGGAGTCGTGATAAAAAAAAAGCACCACAATTTTGTTTTGCATAATTCTGGAATTCGAAAGATAACTTTTATAGCAAATGAAAAGTTTCCAAAAGAGATAGATAAAGTTCTTGACTTGAATTGCAATCTTATTTAATTTCATGAAAATTGCTAAGTTTTCACATCGAACTAAGCAAAGAATATCAGAATCAGGTTAACTTTAGTTTTAATAAGCGATAAGTGGCTTGCTGTTTAATTGATGGAACTGCTCCTTAGCATTCGAAAAAATATATAATCGATGCTTAATTATTAAATTTATACGAGGAATTCTCTCTCTCTCTCTGTGTGTATATATATATATATATATATATATATATATATATATATAAGGTAAAAAGGAATACAATAGAATCAAAATTACAAAAAAGAATCCAACCTAAAGACTTTCTCAAGAGTCACCCTTAGGCAAGGATTCAAAATAAGGGATTTTTTTTCTGTGAGGAATCGGACAACGTCCAACAGTATTGACCCCTCGTGACCCGAAAATTAAGGCCAAAGAGATACATCAGATAAACAGAAAAGACACAAAACAAAACAACATTAAAATCATCATCAAATAAAGTGTATAAATGTACATACAAAAATATATATAATAAACATACATAAGAATATTCAATCAATAATTAAAATCCAAAATAGTTTTTGGTTCTGTTTCCGTAATTAGTTTCGTTTCCTCTTATATTGTTAATTTATATGATATATATATTGTTCTCAGTAAAATTAAGTTACAGCTTCTTATTACTCTTTTGTTATTTTCAACAATTTAATAAATTAATGCACTGTTTCGTATGTTGCCTAAGAGGAGGCATCCGATATAAAGGGTAATAGGAGATCAAACCTTCCGAAAGCTGATCTAATGGGAGCTGGGTTTTTTTTTAAATCAAGTTATTGTCAGAGGAATTCAAAATACGCATTGTTTCATCTGAGTAACTGATTAATTCCTTTATCAAGCTATACAAATTCTTTTTGGAAAGGTTTTGCTTGCTCACTTTTGAAATAACTTATATCGCCCATGAGTGATAAAATAACACACAATAGAATAGCCTTCAGATTATTGTAAATAGTGAAATCATATCACACAATATTTCAACAATTCGTTAGGATAAATTCTCCACAAACTCTTTGATTAATGGAATTTTAATTCTTATTTAAAATATGAGCATATCTTAAACTTTAAAATAATTGAAAATTTTTCTAAACGATTTATATTCAACCAGCGAGATCTGGTAAGAAAGAAAAAAATATATTGAACTCGCATTATAAAACAGCGCAAAGAGAAGATGAAAAATGAACAATCATGAATGTAATCAGCATAACTATGAATTTGTTATCTAGATTATTCTATTATTTATATAATCTTAAAAGAAAAATCTAATTACAAAATAAGACAAAACAATTCAAGAACATGACCTTCACAATTTTAAAACTAGTTCTAATTAACTCATTGTAACCAAAACTAATATCCAAACATTTTATTACGACTGAAAAATGTGTCAACAAATTGTAAGTATAACTAAATAATTCATTTGTAAAAATAAAAAAAATCTTACTTTTCATTACAATTAATATTATTTTGTTGTTATTTTTTTATCACAAAGCATATATTGGCCACAGGGATACAAATTTCACGTAAGTTAAAAAAATATGTGAGATATTGTATCGTGGATATTTCATGTTGAATCACTAATAAAGTTTTCCACGGTGTTTCAATAGCTATGAATCATACCCACAAATATTATTGGTTTTTTTTCGATCAATGAGACGAATTGAAAACAGAGTGACATATAAATCGAATATTTACATTGAATTTTGTATCTAATTATAATAATTAATTTTTCATAATAATAATCAAAAGTAAATATTCAATTTTTATCAATATTTATAATTATCTAAATTTTTAATATTGTACTTTCAGTTTAAAAATAATAGAGGCAATTTGAGTTTTGGAAATTGAAATAATGAAAAATCATACTTATTATAAACTAGCCGCCTTTGGCGACCAGCTGGTTCGCCATGATTAATGCGTTCTAAAATTTTCAATTAAATCACATATTCATTAGCCTTGAAGTAATTATGGGCATTGATTGGCCTGAAATTAATATTTTCTTGAAGATGATGGACGGAAAGTTCTAAAAGAACACGTTTTCCTAATAATATTCTTTAATTTTATAAATCAGTCAGTTTTAATTATCGGTTATGCTTCCAAAATATTAAAAATGTTTTTTTCGGTGATGTTGCCAAAATATTAAATATGTTTTTTTAATAAAAGCGAAAAAGGGGAAAAAATTATTGAATTAATGAGACAGATATTGCAAACGATTATACAAATATGCCATTAAGTCGGGATTTCAATGCATATCCTGTCTAAATTCAACCAGGTTTACCGTAAATAAAAAAGATTTGTTGATTTAATTATTTAGATATTGCAAACGATTATAGAAACCTTTTTTTGCATTTATTTTTTTAGAAAATATCACATTTTATATTTCTTTTATTTTATCCAAGCACGTGCTAAAAGTTGCATTTCTTTAGATTTGATTTGTGATGATAGTTGTTTCTTTTTTATTTGAACTTCCGTCATTGTTTTCTTTTATTTTATCCAGTCACGTGCTAAAAAAACATGGTTAAAATATTTCTTTAAAAATTCGTTAAAAATAGAAGCTTGGGTTATACATTAAAACATTGATACTATTAGAAACTAACTTTTTTTATCCTTAAATTGAAGTTAAAATCTTGTTTGTCCGATTATATTTTCGGAAGTTATAGCGGAGAAACGTCGAGATTTCGCTTAAATTTTAATTAATTCAAATTCTAATTAAAAATTCGACAAAAGGACTCCGAGGTGCACATTCCCGACCTCCATGTACCAAATTTGGTGGCTGTAGGTCAAACGGTCTGGCCTGTAGAGCGCCAACACACACACACACACTCACACATTGAGCTTTATTATAAGTATAGATGTACAATGAAATGAACCAAAACTTTTATGGCTGGTGAAATACTTTTTCATTTATAGGTGTTTTTAGAAAAATTATCTTGTGAATTTATGGAGAAAAATGTATACATACGTATACTTTTACACATTACTTCTTTGCATCTGAATATTTTTCTTAGATTTTGGTTCATTTCCTTCATCATAATATTCTATAACTTGTGTGCAAAGAAAAATAGGATTTTTGCATTACAATTTTGAGTCGAATGTTAAGCATTTTGATTAAATTCCATTAAAATTTGCAACATATTTTCTATTTTTATCAAAAGTATCATATTTTCAAATATATTTTTGTATTTATAGTGTTTTATATTGTAATTGAAAATACATCTAGTTTTAAAAATGTCCATTATTTCAAATTTTTTACTTTTGTACGTAGTCGGATACCTTAAATTAGCAAAGACTTTCGAAATAGTAATGTTTTGTTTTTAATATTTCCTGACCTTAATAAATTTCTTAGTTTTCAATAATGATTTGAAAAATGTAAGCATTAAAATTTATTATTTAACGTTTAAAAGCGTTAAAAAAATTTAATTAAAATTTTATTTCAAGTACTTTACATGCTATCGTGTCTACATATCCAGCATATGTTTGGCGCATCATTCATTGCCTTAAGAGATTTATTTAATATATCACTCTATGTAGAGTGTAAACCGTTTTGGTTAAATTTCACTAAAATTTACAGAAAATTGTCCCGTTTCTCAAAATATATTATACTAGCCGCCTTTGGCGACCAGTTGGTTCGCCATGAGTAATGCGTTCTAAAACTTTCAATTAAGTCACATATTCATTAGCCTTGAAGTAATTCCGGGCATTGATCCTGAAATTAAAAATGTTTTTTTCTGTAATGTTGCCGAAATATTAAATGTGTTTTTTTAAAGAAAGCGAAAAAGGAAAAAAAAAAATTATTGAATAAATAATTTAGATGTTGCAAAGGATTATAAAAACCTTGGCTTTGCATTTATTTTTTTAGAAATTATCACATTTTATAATGGAAAAAAAAATTATTGAATTAATGATAGAGATATTGCAAACGATTATAGAAATATGCCATTATGTCGGAATTTCAATTCATATCCTGTCTAAATTCAATCAGGTTTACCGTTAATAAAGAAGATTTGTTGAATTAACGATTTAGATATAGCAAACGATTATAAAAACCTTTGTTTTGCATTTATTCTTTTAGAAAATATCACATTTTAGATTTATTTTATTTTGTCCAGTCACATGCTAAAAGTTGCAATTCTGTAGACTTGATATACGATGATAGTTGTTTTTTTAATTTGAAATTCCGTCATTGTTTTCATTTATTTTATCCAGTCACGTGCTAAAAAAAACATGATTAAAATATTTCTTTAAAAATTCGTTAAAAATAGAGGCTTAAGTTATACAATAAAACATCGATAATATTAGAAAGCTATTTTTTTTTTTAATCTTTAAATTGATGTAAAAATCATGTTTGTCCGATATTATTTTCGGAAGTTATTTCGCTTAAATCTTAATTAGTTGAAATTCTAATTAAAATTTTGAAAAAAGGAAGGGCTCCGAATATTAAATGTGTTTTTTTAAAGAAAGCGAAAAAGGAAAAAAAAAAATTACTGAATAAATAATTTAGATGTTGCAAAGGATTATAAAAACCTTGGCTTTGCATTTATTTTTTTAGAAATTATCACATTTTATAATGGAAAAAAAATTATTGAATTAATGATTCCCAACCTCCAAGGTATACATGTACCAAATTTGGTAGCTGTAGTTCCAACGGTCTGGCCTGTAGAGCGCCAACACACACACACACACACACACATTGAGCTTTATTATAAGTATATATTATAAGTATAATTATTTTGGTATTTATAGCGTTTATTATCAACAATACATCCAAAAAACCATAGATAGTTCCTAAAAAATCCAATTTTCAGAAATTTTCCTTCGAACATAGTCGGATACCTTAAATCCTATACACCATCATCAATATAGTATAAAAGACGATGTTTCCACTCATCGATTCCGAAAGAATATGAAAATGAAAATACCGATGCCGTCCATTTGGAAATTGCATCACACTCAGAATCCTCGCATATCTAAATCCATGAATATCTTAAAAATTTGATAGCTGCCTCCATCAGTAATATGTAATACTGTTGGAAAATGAGGATAGGGGGAATACGGCATCTTCCAGCAAAGGCATGATACCAAAAATATGCGAATATTTTGGTTAAGAAAATCATCTGCGGGAATATTGTTTACCTAGAGAATCTGCTGTCATGATCGTCTCACCACGAATTTTCATATCTCAAATGAATAAAACATTTTGATATTATATCTGAATGTCATCTTGTTCGTCTGCAAGGGAATTTAATAGTTCAGGCAGTCTAGAACAGGGAAAAGTCTAGAGATTCTATACGGCAGTGCAAATTTTAAAAAGATTGCATAGAAATTTTATAACTTTGGAAAGCATATTTATAATAACATATATCTTAAAATCATATAAGAATCTTTACTCGTCCCATTGATATTAAAGAAACTTTTGTAATATTATAGATATTATATCATCATATATGATCTTGTCCAGTCACATTTTTTTTTTCGTTAAGCTCGCTCCTAAAAATATTTGTCTATCCTGTAGGTACGAAGAATTTAATTAAGTTCATTTAACTAAGGTAAATTAATTAAGATAAGTTCAGTTCAGTTCATTTAATTAAGAATTTATTTAAGGTAAATTTAGAATTTGGATCTTAATATTATTAGCGCATTGACACCAATCTTCTATACAAATATAAAAGAATGTGTTCAAATTATTACATTTATAAATGTGCAAGTGCCCGTTTAATATAAAGAAAATATTAAATTCAATATGTCTATTTAATATAAAGGAAATAGTTAATTCATTAATTTGTGTGCAAGGAATCACGAATATAATTAAATATGAGTTTTTAAAAGTGCGCAATCAGAAGAAATAGCAATTCATTAAAATAATATACCTGATAAGATAAGCTTTTAATTTTAATATGAAATAAAAGACCCCCCCCCCCCCTCCTGAATAATTTAAGCGTTATTGCTAGAAATTATCAAAATTGAAACAACAAAACGACAATGAACAATAACATGGTTAAATCAATGGGAAAATCAAATTATAGTAGTATTTTTTGTAGAACTTTTTTTAGTACCAAATTAGAACTTTTGGTCATATAAAACGTAATAATATTTTTTTTAAACCCAGCCTAAGGCATACTTATGTAGAAGTATATAGTTCCTATAGACATGGACGATTAACTCTAACTCGCTCAAAAATACGCTGATAAATATGAATGACAAACACCGCTACAGCTTAGTGAGAACTAAGGTAGTCTTAACACATTGACAGCCGGCGACCTAAGAGGCATTTAAGGCTCGAACGCCGGCAACGTATCGCCCACTTAAATCTCAAACCCCAGCCTTATTCGCTTGTTTCTGATCACTGAATAGCCAAAAAAAAATATTAAAACATTATATATTTTCGCAACATAGAACATTTTATTTGCATATTCGTCATATACATTTTAACGGTAATTAAAAATAGAATAAAATCGAAATTTTTAATTTATAAATATAGAAAAAAATACAGTTTCTACAGCAGCAGGCTCTGAAATCCGCTTTCCGCTGGACCGGCAGTCAATGTGTTAAGGATTATCACTGGCCACGGTATAACCCCTTCTGCAAAAAGCACATTCCGTCATTGACAGGGGATAACTGACTCCACACTATTTCTGTACCTACCAGGATGGCGAGAATCAACCACCATTTCAGAAGCTTCCTATCCTTTCTAAGACTTAATGAAGGGTGCATAGGAGGTGGGTGGGGAGATGGTGGAAGGGATGGGAGGCCGTGACTATAATCAATCCCTTACGTTAAAAAAAAAGAAATGTACCTAGAGAAAGAAATGACAATTTCTTTAGAATTCCTCTGCTGTAAATGATAGAGTGAATATATCACTTTTTTAAATCAGTATAATGCAAATTCGAGATTATATAAATCATATTTAGCCTTTGAATTAGTTGTATTTTAACATCACTATTTTAAAAATGTTAGGACAGTGTTTTGTGATATCGATACATTATTTTATTATTTCCAGAACTTATTAATCAATTAACCGATTAATTAATTAAAAATTTGGTTTCACATGGCTCAAGGCACATATTATGAATACGATAAAAAATTCTTTTCAGCATTCTCTAATAAATATAAAGATGAATTATAAATTTAAATTCTAAATATGATCACATTCGAAATTATTTCTATCTATTTTTAATGATCAATTAAAAATATTTAAAACTTTTTCACTTCCTGATATACGTGATAAAAGTATAGTAATCATCAAAAACTTCGAATTTGTTTTAACGAATTTCTTCATTTTAGATTTGCCTGAGTTCGAGAAACTTTATTTTTTGGAAAAAAAAAAATTTTGTTCTAAGTTTTTTTGGAAAATTTTCATCTGTCTATGACAAAGATAACACAAAAATGTTTTGAGCTGGAAGTTTGAAATTTCGTACACGGTTTTTACATAAAATTTGTAAATATCTATCAAATTTTGATCTTCCCAGCTGCTCGAATAAAAGTTAACACGATAACTACTAGATGTGGAAAGATGAGATTCGGTATAGAGATATAAAATCTATACTATAGACATTAGTCAAATTTAGATCTAAGTATAACACAGAGATTATTGTTTTTGGTCTGTTCTTTCAGAAACATGCAAATTCGTAAATTCAAAAAAGCAGTGACTTATATTAGGTTGGTGCGTATGAAATGTCGGATTCTCTTTACATGCGG
>JAPMOQ010021195.1:193514-211343 GCA_026543055.1 Argiope trifasciata | reverse complement strand
AGAAGTGTATTGAAGCGAATGGAGCATACTTTGATTGAATAAACAGCTTTTGAAGAAAGATATGCAGTTTTATACAATCACTTAAGAATCCGACATTTCATACGCACCAACCTAATATTAAAAAAATTATACTATTTAAGAAAAAAATTACATTTCATGAAAATAACAACTATGATGTCATAGTTCTACGTCAACCTATTGAAAAAGCATCTGCTGTCAAAGAAGCATGCATAATAATAATGCAATACTGGTAAAAGCAGGTAAAAAAAATATATGCGATTATAAGATGTTGATGAATATTGCCATTTATGCTTTACTCGCTATTATCCTCGACTTTGTTCGCATGGAAATTTTGTGGTATAAGTAGAATAATTATCAAATAATGACAAATAAAAAATTAAGCCTAACCTAAAAACGATACATTTAAAAGTATAAGTATATATGAAAAATATATAACATAAATACAATTTAATAACAAAAAAACTCAACGAACGTAAAAACAATTTATTTACATTGAATACCCAAAATAAAATAAAGCAGCAAATCAAGTCCAATAAAATCCATTTTATTTATTGATTGAGATTGAGATAGCTACAACGGTATTATACACATCATTTTTAAATGTTTAATTTAAAAGAAAACACAATTGTCAGCAATCACAAGCGAACTTTCAACGCCAGTTAGCGTAAGGCACATGTCTGATTTTCCTAAGTCAGTTGGGGTAATGCAATTCAGATTAGAAATTTTTTATGTTCTTTATTCTGTTTTCTTTTAATTTAAAAGTACTTCATAATGAATCCGAAAGATCGATTCATTAACAACATTTGATTTTAAATACATCAAACACTGCTACACGATTTCGAGCTTCATTTATTCGTTGCCTTCAATTATTCAAAGCCTCCTAACGAAAACAGGATCTTGTTCCCATATAAAAATGATTCAGTACCCAGATTTAACATCTATAGTGAAAATACCTGTCAAATTTTGAGCCGAAATGAACAATGAATTGAGTATCTGTCGGTTTGTAATTTCAGAAACATGCAAACGCGATAATTCAAGAACGCAATGATTTAAAAATATCAAATATGGTATAGATTTTTGAGAAAGTTTTAGGGAAATCAATCTTGCTGGTTTCGATACAGTACTAAGTTTTCTCTGTGAAATAAATCAAAAAGATCAATCATCAATCTTTATGTATGCTCTGAGTACTAACTTTTCCTCTTAAAATATAAAACATCGGAGAAAAATGTCATTTTCCTACATATACTTTTCATCCAGGCTTTTGCTAACATATAGCCCATTAACTTTCTTTTGAAAGAAATTGAAAAACTTTCAAAGTTGAAGTTAAACTATAAAATACATCACAGCTATTCAAAGAAAACGGTTTCTTTTCGCAGCATTCCAAACTTGGGGGAAATCATGATAAAAGCAAAATTTATGGTTTCCATTCCCAATCTGTTTAAATCCGGCTCTAAATCTTTTGCCGAAATGCAATTTCAACTGTAAGTATTTTTCATATAAAAGAATGAAAACCATGATTACCATGAATATGGAAAAATCATTCTGACAGTATTGCATAAATCTATGTAAAAGAAAAATCTATATGGCTTAGTCTTGATATATATATATTGCATGCATTCACATACGAATGTCAATTTCATATGAAGCTAGTACTGATTTGGTTTTTATATGACTACAACACAATGTTTGCGTTTGACAATATTTAGATATTGTATTAAGAGTCAAAAATTTTCCTGCTTTTTGATTTCTTTATCCATTCGACGACATCATTTTTTATTCATTCGTGCCTCAAGAGTTAAAGACGAACCATAAGCTCCACTATTCCATTTTGATCCACTATCAGTGACAATGCAGGAAGCTGACAAAAAATATATAATAATGTATAAATAATATATATAATGTACAAATGTACTATTAATCCAGTACTCTCTCGAGTATCCAGTTCACGCCTGTCAGGCCTAGTTTTCTTTTATTGTAATGAGGAAGTCAAAGCTTTGCACTGACTACAATCCCAAGGCATTGGAAACGGGCGTCTGCTACGACATAAAATCCAGAAGCAATCATCTATTAAGGATTTTTTCAAAAACTGAATACTAAATTTTGACTTATTTTAGGATTACTTCTCCATATCTGTATAATAATTTATCGGCATGAATCAATTTTCTTAAATATTATATTTACAATTTGCGATAATATTTTGTTTATGTTTCCTGTATTTAGGGTTGGCATAGTAAAATTTATATTAAAATGTGAACAATTTATGACCTTTAACTTTCTTTCACTGTAATAAATTCTTGAGACATGCAGTGTAGTTTATAAATATACGGGGGATGGAAATTTAACAGTGGCAACACTGCGGTAAAAACAACACGCAACCAACCAAAGAATGCCACCCATATCACACGTTAGCTACATACCTACCTTACCTCTCAGAAAAAAAAGACTCGTCCTTCTTACGTCACTTGCATGCAGAGTGACGGGAAGAACCGATCTTTGTATTAGCTTGCAGTCTAAAGTAAAGGTGGGTTGAGACGAAGCTTATTATTGTCCGCAATAGAAGATCCCGCTTACTTCTGGAAAATCATGTGACCACAACGGGACAATGGCAAATGATTGTCCCGTAGGGATAAACATTCTCCGCGTTGTCTCAAGTGTTCACACGAGGACAATGCCGAGACAACAGCAGAGAGACAATGTTTGCGGACAATAATAAGCCTCGTCTGAACCCACCTTAAGTGTTGTCGGGATATTTGCAAAACAAAAACAAAGAAATTAGATAAAAATTGAATGTGCAGCAACAGAAATTGCACAGCAGTATTATTACGCTAAATGAGATCGGAGCCAGATCGTACCAGCCAAAATTGAAACGCCAATAAAACGAATGGTATCATTACAACGACTGGTGTCACCAAGACGTTCGAAATTTCTTCAGAACCCCAGCAATGTGAGAGATATGCTGATTCTAGTCTACGACTGTGATGGCGTCATTGGTGTCAACCTAAAGCATAGCGTTCCCACGCAGCAGACCTTCCAAGAGATTCTTGTGGTGGTAGACCGGTCCATTCGAACTATAAACAGAACAGGCACTGATACAGGTGTTCTGCGGCTACCACATCATTGGAAACGGGTTGTACACAATGCTGGAGACTATATTGAAGAACTGTAAAACATGGGGACATGAATCATTTTTGTATTCCATGTAAATAAATAGTTTCCACAATTTCAGTTCAAACCCTCGTATATGAACTATCAGTACAGAATCGTCTACCTCGACGTGTTAGCGACAGCTACTTCTATGATTCCCTAGCCGTGTTCGCGTTCATATTTTATGTGGTTTCAGATAAATGATTTTTGTACTCAGTAAGAAGTCAGAAAGTATGTATTGGGTTGTTCGGAAAGTCATTTCGTATTTTTTTGTCAAAATGAGAAGAAATTTTCGTTTAATGAATAAATTATTTATTAAATTATAAAATTGCCATTCTGGTCTAATACCTTTTGCCATATTTTTGGTAGTAACATGATTACACGCTCATAAAAGTTTTGGTCTTTGCTGTAAAAAAAAACTGATCGAGGTGGTTTTTGGCCCCCTCATTTGAAGGAGAAATTTTGCAAATCAGTTCTGGTACTGATGTACTGTTAACACATCTTCTCCACACATATTGGCTAATTTATTTCTGGCTTGAACAGCATTTTTACCTTTTATAGCAAAAAAGAAAAAAATGACGAAAATGCTGTTTATTGCTCTCCATATTTAAAAGGGCACCATCCAAAAACTACTGCGAAGAATCAGCTGCACTTTTTCACACTCAAGCCTTGCTATATCAGCTCTTAAAACATAAAATGATTTTGCGGTTTAAGTATGAAATTGGGTGCGAAAAATGCAATTAAATCCTTTGTCAGGAAAAAACGAAATTACTTTCCGAACAACCTAATATTATAACAGTGAGTTTCGGAATAGAAGACCTGTCTTCTGGCAAAGAAATGAGTTCATAGAACGAGAGTCTATCCTGCTTTTTTATAATCCAGTCTGCCTTTCTGCATATTAGACTGGATACTCAGGAGTATACTGTACTTGTACATTTGTTCTTGGTTCCATAATGTGCATTTTAAAAACGAGGTTGGTATGAAATTTCGCTACATAATTATTATCCACTTGTAAATGGAACATAGTTTAAATGTAAAAAATAAGCTGAAAACCATCTTTAGTATATTCCTGATTGCTATTTAGATGCAACGCTTGAAAACAGCTACAAATACCTTTGACGTTAAGACAATGTCTCTTTATATGCAACACTGTACTTTCTCGAAATAATTAGAAAAATAAAAGAATTAATACCACAGAACCAATGTTCCGATTTTTCCACATTTTCGTTTGAAATCTAAAGACCTTCCAATATTTTATGAATGATCGCCTGTTCCATTCTCCATTTTTTATAAAAATTTCAAAAGCACCGCTTCATTATTCATTCTGTAAGGGTAAAATAGTCGAACAGACATAACCGCAGTATCGATTTCATCAACCAATACATTTACTATGGAAACTTATGACTCTGCTCTATCAAAATAGATGTGCCATCTGCTCTTTAATGTTCATCATTTCCGAGATGAATCTGTAAACATATATTAATAAACGATATTGTCTATGAATTTTCTATGGGAAAAAACCATAGCAAGTTCCCAGGCCACAACCTCTGCACCTATATTGGTCACTTTTTATTTCATTTGAAGATTTATGATGCTTAAGCATTTTATCAATGGTCTCCTACTGTCTTCGCCTTCCATTTTGAGCAATTCAACGCAATTTTATTATATACACAGATAGCATGAGTGCCTTAGAAGCACTATGCCATTCTGAAAACCGGTTGCATTCATTTGCCCTAGAAATACTGACCATTCTGAACTATCTCAAGAATAAGGGATTTAACATACTTTTTAGCTTTGTTCCAAGTCATGTGGGAATATATGGTAATGAAGCGGCTGATTATGCAGCAAAAACGGCTACTTCTCTTTTGTAAGAAGAATTGCCATATGGCGATGCAAAGAGAGCATTAATTAGACATATTTTTTCAACTTGGTAGTAGAGTTGGGAACTGCATATCCATAATAAATTGTATTCCATCAAACCTTCCATTGGATTGTGGCCAGTCCTCCCTATAAGAGAGTTCGATGTCAAATTGACTCGATACCGTTTAGAACATACACAAATCACACATAAGCACCTCATTTTTGGAGAAAGCGCACCCATATGTTCCACTTGTCATACTAATGTTACTGTTAAGCATATTTTGATCGAATGTCCTTCTTTTAATTCCCTTCTCCAAATTTTTTTTTAATTCCTTATCTGTTACTTTGCGTGACTTGATGGATGAAACATACCATCCAAATCTCTTTAATTACTTGAAAGCCATTTGTTTTTACAGTATATTTGATAACCTAAGCTATTTGTTTACATTGGAAATTTTCGAGCAATTTTGCCTGTATTGAATTGGGGTCGTTCCTTTTTGATGCTCATATGTTCGATGCATTTCATGTGGTTTCAATAACTTACGTCTGCTTTTAACGTCGTGTTGTTTTAAATGTCTGTTCTAATTTTACCATATGCTTGGCGCAGTTTGGCCAAGTATGGCTCTTGCACCAATAAACCACACACAACCAATAATCCATTTTTGAGAGTATTGCGAAATAAAATCTTAAATAACCCCCGTCTCAACGAACTGAACTTGTTTCGCCATTTACAGCATAGCTAACCAATGAAAATCCTTTATTGAGCCTAGAATTTAAACCTAGAAGCCTAGATTCCCAGAATTTAAAATAGAGTCTTCATTTGGAGTGATAAGATATAGTTCATCAAAGTCAGTAGTTGACATTACTCAATTAATAATATTAATATGGTTAAAATATTGTTTAAAGCAGCCTATTGTAGTGTAATTTGATACTGTAATAATAAGCTTTAACACGCGGAAGTTGTCTCACCAAACCTTTCTCGCACACTCTCCAAAATAAAATTTTCCTCCTTTTCTAACTACATAAAATTATGGAACTTAGGTCAGGGTGGGAATACATTGTATGGCATTGATGAACAATAGTTAAGAAATATCTATCTATGGCTGGATTTGGCATTTTACTGAATATGACGGGAAAATAAGTATTTTGGGCACTTTCTTGTCGACAGATTTACATTAAAATTTAACATGAATCTGAATTGTAGTCCCCAAATAACAAATCAAATATCATTTAATTAAGCTATTGCTTTTTTAAATTATTGTATTTACATGCATGTGAAAGTAAAAAACCAATAAATAGTTGGTTTGTACTTTGTTTTGTTTGTTTCAATGACTTCAAAATTTTAGTTTAAAATTTCATAATAATCTACCTTTTAGAAACTATTAGAGGTTTTATACCAAATTTTATCTAAGTAGTTCTTTGCATTTTGTAATTATGGAATCCATGTGTACTCTTACAGCCAGCCAGATAGACTTCCTTTGAGTGGATTTCGTTCAAAACGGGATTAAAAACTTCCAACTTGGTTATGTCTATATATCAAATTTTATTCATCAAAACTTAATGCATTTTTGTGTTATGAAGTTCACAGGCAGACAGGCGGAACCGAGAAACAATTTAACAATAAGTTTTTAGAAATCAGAGAGGTTTAAAAGTAAAGAATCGTGAAATTTCTCGGATCTTTTGGCGATTTTATTTTCTCCCTACTTCATCTACGAGAAAGTAAACATTCCATCACGGAAATCACGGAATGCAACAGAAAATAGAACTAACTTCTAATTTGGGAAGATGGCTGAATACACAGATGAAGGAGACGACACCATTTAAGTGACGTCACAATTCCACAGCAACGTGATTGCACATGCCATTGAACTTCACGTTCATTTCTATTACACAGCAATCTGAAATTTAATTGATATGGAACATTCTACGTGTATTATATGAGCATGAATTGGTCGAATTTCCTGTTTAAACAATTTAAAGGAAGAAAAAAAAATTGGAAACGCGTGGCAACTTTTAGCACACCTTGCAGTTCACATCAAGTTCAATCACCGTATTTTGTACAAGAAAGAATCCACGTGCCGTGTTCCAGAACAATTTGAAACTGAAAATTTGATCCCAAATCTGATGTTATTGTTGGCAGGAGGTTTTCTGTCTTCGCTGGACCTGACTTCAACTTAAAAATAACACTTCTCCCCACTACAGGACTCGTGAAGATTCACGTGAGTTTTTTTGTTGGATCACGTGGCTTGAGATATCCCATCGTCTGTTCGCAAATATTGTTAAACAGGACACGTAACTGTAGGCCAGATTTAACGCCCTTTTGACGCATTGAAGAAGATACCACCGACATTAGCATAATAATAATTAAAGTCATTTTCCAATTTAAAACTCCTTGAACATCCATTATGTTATTTTTTTAAGAAGATTTTAAGAACTGTTAAACATTTAGGAAATAGGTTGGCCAGAATCCATTTAGTGTAGTAAAACCACTTGAAGAGTTTATGCTGTTTTTATGTTAAACGTACCAAAGTGACATATTAAAGAGAGAGAATGAAAAATGATGGTAGAAGGAATTTTGTTTTCCTCACATACCAAGCTGTTGGTGGCTGTGTTTGCTGTTAAAATTTGTTTGTACAGCTGACAAAAACTTTTTAACAAAGAACCTGAAATGCATAATTTTTTGAAAATATTATTTTTAATTTAGAGCTTTTGGATTTTTTTTTTCTTTTCAATTCATGTCCATACTTTTTGTTTCAAAAAACATTTTCTGGGTTCCATTTTACTAACAATTTCAACTTTAAACAATACGCTAGAGGCGCAAAGATTCATGTGGCGCAGTTTGGCCAAATATGGCTCTTGCACCAAAAAACCCGAACAAACCAAACAGCAAAGATTTATACGCATAATACAACTGCCTTTGTTTGCAACTAGTTTCAAATTATTTTATAAAACTTAATCCACTGAACAGATAGGATGAGTAAGAATTTTGCCATGAACCTTCTTGAGCAAGCTAACTGACAAGTTATACTACTTACCAGAAACTAACAATTGATGCATTTTATGAAAAACTTATGAAAAAATATATATATAAATTTCTATTTCAATTACTCCTTTTAAAACTAATAAAATTAAATTTATATGAGGAATGCTGTCTGAAAGATTGTAAATTAAGGAATTAATGATCTATGCATAACAAAACTGGAAATCCGTTTGTACCTATATTTGAACCTAATAGAATTCCACAATTCTTGGTGAATACAAATAAAATTTGATTCCTTAGAAGGAGCTTAGAAGGATATTATAGAGCCTATAGGGATGAACTACTCTATTAAAAAGATTCTAGGCCCCTATATATGGATAAAACTCTCGTTAAAAGATTTTATGCTTTTCCGCCATAACTCCTGAACAAATCATTACACTATAATAAATTTTATACCAGATTAAATTTTTAAAAAATAGCTTTTTAATGACATTTTATTCCTAAACTCATAGGTCTCTAACTTTAATCATTTTTCAAATTTAATTTTAATGCATAACAAAGCTTTCCGTAGAAATATTAAGCATATTTACAGTTTAATTGGGTTGTCAATGTTGTATTATTTTCTTCGAACAATTTTACTTTTGTTTTTTGCTAAGCAATTCCTTCAGTATAATTGAAGTTGAGTTGAGTTGTCTAACTTTCTGGTACAAAAAGCGCCACAAATTCTCGAACGAGCTCATATCAGGAGATTTGTAAACTCTTAACAATCTGCGGGTAACAAAAAATATTCTTTAGTTACTCTTGCTGTGGGTGGGCTTAGACGTACTATGTGTGCCAAAAACTGGTCATTTTGTTGACCTAATTTTAATTCAATGTCAAAAAAACTATCTAGCAAAATGTATACATATTTACATGCATTCAGAATATCATCAATGAACATCAATTTATTTGTTCCATTTCTTAAACATGTAATAACCAAACCATAACTTCCTCCATATTTTATTGTCGGAATCATTGTTTGAAATATCAAATCTTTTTTACTTTTCTTCCAAACCAACTTTTTATCATCAGATCCGAATAAGTTAAACCTATTACCATCATTAGTTATGATGATGTTTTAACACATATCTTTGAAAACTGGATCTTTACTTTTCTGCTCTTGTTTCTAATTAAAAGATATTTTAATCGCTTTTCTATTCTCATAATCAAATGTATGAATAAAATTTCTTACAAAGCATAGTATTATAAAAACATGGATCATGATACAATGCTCATTCCATTCTATTAATAAGAGGATCCCTTTTAACACACCTGCCAATGAGCCTATAATCTCGTACTCACAAGAATTTGGTTCAATCAGATCGCATGCATTTTCTACCTTTCATCTGGTAACTGCTTAGCTACATAAAACACAATTTATACACTTCAATTTAAAATTTTAAATAGCCACCAATAAATATCATTTTGATGCAAAGACAATTATTGCCTCTTTCCAAGCATTGCATTAATCATCCAAAAATTTAAACGTAATGTTTGCTTCGGATAATTTAAAATTTTTCTTTATCTGAATCTTACTTTTATTATTTTAGACAGCAAAATTTTAGCACATTTGGGTTTTTTCTTGGCTTTTCAGTTACTTTTCTACTTGGCGATCTTGGCGAATCTTCGTGTTTCAGGCCTCACTAAGTTTGAAAAACTCATTTCGCCCATTGTTTTTTCCACCTGTCTACTAATAAGGTAAATCAAAATTGCTTTCAGTTAGAAGGTTGGAATTTGGTTATGAACTTCAAAAAGGGGTGCAAATTTGGTTTGATGTTTCTATCCCCCTATATTCTTTATAAAATTATGAGCCTTGGTCAATTTTGTGAACTGGTGACTGCTCAGATTTTTACCTTCAGAGTTCCACCTATTAGAACTATCATCTTCATAACATATTAAAGAAAATCAATATTTGTTTATTAAATAAATGACAATGGAAAGCTGTAGTTACGATAAATAAAGCGATTTTTGAAGGGGCCTAACTTTCCTGGTGTGAGGTTAATATACTAAATACCAGAAAAAGAAAAATATATGTTTTAAACCTTTTTTACTATAAAAGGAAAAAAACTTCAGCATAAAAGCTGTTTGGTTCCATAAATTGTGGTCACAAAATATCAAATAAAATTATTTAAGACATTATATTTTTGAATTAGCGTATGTATACACATGGGAAAACACAAACCTACAGATAGTCAACATCATTACACGTTTGGGGGGGCCGCGGTAGCCTGGCTGGTAGAGCGTCAGTCTCGTAACCGAAAATTCGCGTGTTCTGTCCTCCTCTCAGCCAAAGACCACCGTGTGCGCTCATGGCAGTTGGGGTACGTTAAATAGGTCGCTACTGCAAAGTCCTCCAAGTTCCCATAACAAAACGATACCTCTGGGGGTACTGAATCAGGGATGAGTCGGTCTCTGATTGGGATCTAAATTCCGACTTGCAGATGAATGAGTTTGACCGCCCCCTAAAAAAGGTTGTGTCGTGTATGTTCGAGCAGAGTCAAACTTTCCCCTTAAAGGTGCTCGTTAAAAACGAAAGGCGCACACCTCTGCCTTAATTTGAAAGAGCTCCGCTCATTCGTGCTTGGTATGACCAAGTGGCATTAGAACAATCCCCGCATGTTTGGCTCAAAACTTGATGTGTATTTGTTTAGATAATAAACCTGTGCACCAAATTTTATCTGCCTAGCTATTTACGATTTCAAGTTAACGAACTCATTTGTATATTCAGGTTCCCGAATAAAGAAGACCTCCTCTAAGAGGATTTTGTAGAAATCTGGATTTTAATTTATATCCCAGACTTCCACCCATCTAGTAAAAAGGATTTTTGAATTAACGTATTCACAGACACACAATATCAAACGTTTTTGTACAATATCACGTACGCCATGCTTTATAACAATACCAAAGCAATTTTGCCATCAGGCAAAACACAAAGCGTGTTTTTCGGTTTCAAGGTGGTAAAAAACAAGATTTGACAAAAATCTCTAGAATTGAATTTTTGGCAATTGTAGTTATTTCTCTTCTTGTATTTCGCATATGAGGAAACAATAAGTATTATAGATTTTCATTTAAGTACTTAAAAATTCCGTCGTAGTATTTTAAAGTTATCGATATTTGTGCATGTAGTTCAAGCTGATAAAATATGCCGTAACTATCAAAGGAAAATAAACATAGTCGTATAACATTGGCCTTCAATGCTATCGAAAAACAGGATATCTGCTATCATGTTTATTTTTCAGATTGTAGTGGCTCTTGTATTGTTTCATAATGGATATCAAGACTTACTAAGCATCTCAATCAGAATATGAAGCATGCAGAATAATAAAGCTAATTAGTTTTTAAATATGAGCATTACACTTATTATCGAATGATGATTAATTGCCCTTTATCGGTTCAGTATTACTAAATGAATATTCTACAAATTTTTATATCCAAATTTCAGTCAAGTCACCAACCGCGCTAAACGAAATGTTTGCTATGGCAAAAATAGAATGAAGTTATTACAATTAACCGTATGGTTTCATAATTTTTCAAAATCACTGTTTAGATTCGAAGCTTGTAAATAAGTTCAAATATTTTCCAAACAAATTGAACTGATACAATATGATATAATAAAAATCTGCATTAATAAATAATACATTGATAATAGTAAAAATTAATACATTAAATTGCGGAAAACGTAGATTACAATAAAAAATGGACCGATTGCCAAACCGTGGTAACCGCGAGATACGTAGTTGGAGGGTTAAAGAATTACTACTTAAAGTTTAAGACCATTATTAATTTTACTAGAGATTTTATTATTACTTCGATCATTTTGAACTTCAATGCAAAAAGATTTTCGTCTCTTTTGAATTTTAAAATAAAGCATTTCAGAATGCCATTCAGTATAACTGAGTACGACAGCATGTGAAAAAGCAAAATGGAATAATTTTTAATAACAAAATCCTTTTGTAATATTACTAACTAGCCACCTTTGGCGACCAGCTGGTTCGCCATGAGTAATGCGTTCTAAAATTTTCAATTAAATAACATATTCAATAGCCTTGAAGTAATTCCGGGCATTGATTGACCTGAAATTAATATTTTCTTTAAGATGATGGACGGAAAGTTCTAAAACAACACGTTTTCCTAATAATATTCTTTGATTTTATAAATCAGTCAGTTTTAACTATCGGTTATGCTTCAGAAATATTAAAAATGTTTTTTTCGGTAATGTTTCCAAAATATTAAATAAGTTTTTTTAAAAAAAGCAAAAAAGGGGAAAATATTGAATTAATGATACAGATATTGCAAACGATTATAGAAATATGCCATTAGGTCGGGATTTCAATGCATATCCTGTCTAAATTCAATCAGGTTTACCGTAAATAAAGAAGACTTATTAAATTAATGATTAAAATATTGCAACCAATCATAGAATCCTTTGCCTTGCATTTAATTTTTTTGAAAATATCACATTTTGTATTTATGTTATTTTATACAATCACGTGCTGAAAGTTGTATTTCTTTAGATTTAATTTGCGATGATAGTTGTTTTTTTTTTAATCTGAACTTCCGTCTTTCTTTTATTTTATCCGGTAACGTGCTAAAAAAACATGGTTAAAATATTTCTTTAAAAATTCGTTAAAAATAGAAGCTTAATTAATACATTAAAACACTGACACCATTAGAAAGCTAATTTTTTAATCTTTAAATTTATGTAAAAATCATGTTTGTGCGATAATATTTTCGGAAAATATAGCAGAAAAACGTCGAAATTCCGCTTAATTTTTAATGAATTCGAATTCTAATTAAAAATTCAAAAAAAGGGCTCCGAGGTGCACATTCCCGACCTCCAAGGTATACATGCACCAAATTTGGTAGCTGTAGGTCCAATGGTTTGGCCTGTAGAGCGCCAACACACACACACATTGAGCTTTATTATAAGTATAAATTGCGAGAGTGAGAATCATAGTAGTTTCGTTGAACACTAAATGCAAGAAATGTCCAATTCCTCAGATAATGTCAATGAAGTAAAATAAATGGGCAATGGGTAAAATAAATGGCGTCCATAAAGTGCCAAGGAAAAATTTCGATAATTTGGGGGTTTCAACCATCAAACAATATAACATCTGATTCAAACTTTCAAAATTTTTCACAATAAATAACAATGCACTTGAATATATTTTTATAATTTGGAAAAAAAGAATGCTTTTTGGTCGCTGTTAAAACCGAATTGTTCCAAATAAATCGCACATTTTATGTCTTCTGTTGCTCAAGTGAGAACTAAGTAGATTTTTTAAAAATTTAAACTAATAACGATCTAGCTTTTGTTTCATGAGTACATCGAATTTAAATTATTTTTTCTCAAATCTAACAATAAAACATTCTAAAATAAAATAATTAATACAAAATATATAATTCCTACTTAAGTACACTAAGAAAAATTTTATTTTAATTATATTTTACAAAATAATAATAAAAAAACTAATTATCAAAAATTATTCATTTTCGCAACAAATGAACTCGTATTCTTCCCCTTGATTCGAAAAATACTGAAATCCTTTTATTTTACCTATTGAGCTACTTATTGCCTTATTGATTTCAGTTTTCTTACAAACTGCCAAAACTCTATTTAAAATATTAATTTTAGTTTAATTTAATTAAATAATTAATATTTGAATGAAAATCTGTATTGATATCGAGTGCCAACCACTACAAAATTTTAAAAAATGCATTTGAACTTGAGTGCAGGAATAAAAAGTATTTTATTAACAAATCAAAATTTGAACAAGATATATAAATAAATACAGGGGGAGCGTGAACTAATAGTATTATTTGAATTATTCATAATTCACAATCATCTCAAATATTCAAGGATTTCGAATCAATAAATAGCAAAGCACCTAAAAGGATTGTAGTATTCTTTTAATTAAATGAAGAGAAAATTGAACTGTGAAGGAGTTGAAAAAACAAATATTCTAAGGCTTCACTTACAGTTAGTTTAACTAGAGTGTTGTAAATAAGGATTCAGAGGAAATTAACAGACAACAAATACCATAAGAATGATGTCAAAAGCAGCATTCCCTCTTTATACTTTCAAAATGTTTTTCTTTTAAAAAAACACTAACTTCCACTATTTCTCAACAATTTCTTCATTTCGAAGCATCATGGAAACAATAAAACCAAATATTTTTTTTAAAAGTACGGAAAAAGTATCTTTGGAACGACGAGAACTTTTTAATTAAAATGTTCCTCATTCTAGTAAACAAACTTAAAAGAAATGAGGCCAAACGATTTAAAAAACATCGGGTTTTAGTTTAGTTTAGTTATATTAACGTCCCGTTTTAAAGCAACACGAGGGCTATTTTGGGACGGACCTCGTCATTTTGAACCACGATCAGATGACGAGGACGATACCTGGCACTCCCCTCTCCACACCACACCACACCAGGGAGAAGACGTTTGGCCTGACAGATTTAACATGCAAAAAAACCCCTCACACGACAGTTCTTCGGTGGAATCGAGTCTCGAACCTGAAACCCTCCGGTTCCGAAGCCGAGACCTTACCACCAGGCCACCGCGGCCCACAAAAAACATCGGATAGACGATTTTAATTTTTATTCTTCTACAATAACAAAAAAAAGTGAATCTATTTTTTAAAAAAGGCGAAAAATCTCAGCTATTATTAAAAATACATTTATTTCAAAGAAGATATAGTTATGTTTTTAATAAATTCTTTAAGTTAATAATTAATTTTTAATATTCGAAAATAAGAGTACAACTCAACACTAAAATCATAAGCAATTTCGATAGCAGTATTGCCGATGAGTTAAGGGTTAGTTGCTGGTGGAACGTTGACGTCAGACTATTTGGATTCCAAAGCTGGTAACAAGCTAAAAAGGTACTGTAAAATAAATCTCAACTTAATTTTGAAATTATATTTCAAAAACAAAATTTATTCTCAATATATATTTTATTTTTCTACAAAGAAAATTTTTATATCTGTTTGTACATGACATGAAGAAAAGAAAAACTATAAACTGGGTCAAATTTTTTTGATAAACAATGTTTTCAAACGCTGTTGTAAGTTTTAGAAAGATTTATAACTAGCGCAGTACAAAGTTAATAATTGTGGGACACTTGGCACCAATAACCTTTAAATTAACGTTGTGCTTTCAATGATAAAAGCACTTCTATCTGTCCTACATCTTTGACCTAATTAGAGGGACAAAAAAAAAATTGTTCGACATTTTTCTCCAAAATGTTATCAGAAAAAAAAATATTTGCAAGAAACATTGTTTTTGTCCCGTGTTGTATGTTTTTTTTTATTGCAGTGCTCTAGAATTTTTTTTTAAATCCAATTCGTCCCATTTTTATTTTATCTATATATTTATTTAATGCAACATTGTTGTGAAAATTTTATTTATTTACAATTATCTCATCTTTTGTAATTATCGATATAATTACTTGATGAAATTATTTTCATCTTCCTATTACAAATCGATGTCCTTTAAATTTATTAGCAGATTAGATCCTAGATTTTGTTATAAATTTAAAATCAAGCAATGGGGGTTCTCGTACAAAACATAGCTAGGCAGTTTTAGCTGCATTTATTTATTTAGCTGCTTTTTTGAGCAAAATACGCAAGCTGTTAATGATGGACTTTAATTTTGAACCTTGGTCGGATAACGAGCAAAGCACCTGAGCCAGCTTCTAGATTTCTAAGTTGAGTCTTGGTTCCTGCTATTGTGCAAACCAAATATTTAGCACCAGTCACACATTGCGGGGTTTTAGTAAAATCGAATTTCGAACCAGTAATCTAACTATCCCGAAACTGAAAACTTATCAGTCTGTCGTAATATCATAATATCAATGGATTAGAAGAATTTATATGCTTATTTGATAGAACTGGAAAATATTCAGGTTTAAATAACAATAGCATTGTTTTAATACTCAAAAATAAAATTTTGTCCCATTTGATTTTGTTTTTGACTTGAAATCGTGTAATAGAATCATTTTCTTTATTTGCCCTGACAAAATGAAACAAGTTAATATAGATCATGGAAATTTCTGTTACGGAGGAATCATTTGTCAGCAGTTTTTTTTTTATTTAATGAAATTCTATTTTTTAATACTAAATCTTACTACAATTTCTACTAAAAATAAAAGTGTGTGCTTGTGCTTCTTTGTATGTGTTGGTGTCCTATAGATTAATTTTTTTGGCATAGACATATCAGATTTCGCGCACATACACATTGGAAGTATACAATTTTTTTGTATACTTCCAATGTATATGTGCGCCAATGTATTGGTGGGAATTCGAAATGGGTTTTTTAAAATTACAATTGTATCAAAATGTTACAGTAAAAGTTATTTTTATAACATCCTAAAATTATATATATGCCCTTTTTTGCCATCTAATTTTTCTATTTTTAAAAATTTCGTATGTAAGTTCACAATTCTGTTGCGATTGCTTTTCTTAGCTCTAATTAGTTTTTTAAAACTCAGATTTTCATTAATATAATTTTTATTATTTTTCGAAACCCTTACTTGGTAGTTAATTACGCTGTAAATAATAATTCTTTTTTTTAATTTCTTAAACACTCGCGTTGCAGTAAGGATCGCATTGCATTCTATATCAATAGTTGATATGGAATGATGATTTGGATCTCCCTTCTATTGTATGTTTTCGTAACTCCTACGTATTAGAAATTTGATGTTAATAATTTTTTTACTGCAAATAATCCTACCCAGGCTCAATAGGATTAAAGTCTGGAATCTGTGCGTGATTCTAAATTAAACTAGAATAATTGTAGAGAACCCATTACTTGCAAATATCAGTGATGGGTTCTCTGATTTGAGTCATAATCTTGATACAATTTAAAATATCTCGAAATTTCCAGCTTGCTTGCACTTTTTGCTTTGAATTTCACTTGAAAATGTAAAGACAGATATGTTTAATCACTGTATAACCAATAAATGTAAGTTCCTGACACCCGTGTTTGTCTTATAACCACAAACTAATTTAATCGCCAGCTAAAGATTTGACAGTGGGCTGAAAATTTTTGACCTGTATTCATGTATTTGATTTTCCCCAAACTTTTTGCTTGCCATCCTATTCGAAAATGTTATATTTGCTTCCATGAACGAAAATTACCTTTTCCAAAATTCTACTGGTTGCTTTATATACATTTTAGCAAATGCCAGCCTAGCTTGTTGATTTGGTCCGCTGATGTAGGGTTTTTACGATGTACTTTGCCATGATATTTGTATTTTCTTAAAGCCTTCTGATTTACAGATTTTTCGAACTTTTACATTGCAGAGTCAATTTTACAGCACATATTTTCGATTGAATTGAACTTCTTTCATAACTCATTTGTTTTCACGTTTATTAAATGTCCTTAGAAGCCATGAGGATTGCTTTTTTTTTTAAGATTATTTATTTTCTTGAACAAGTGAATAATGTTGAAAACAGTAAACTTACTCAATTTCAAGATACGTCCTATACATTGAGCGGATTTTCTATTTTTCTTATGATTTATTACAAGGTTACGTACATCAATCGATTTATCTATATCTAACTCGTTTATTGAAAATTTTGTGTTTAAAATTATAACTTAAAAATGTGGTCATAAATTCAATTCTATTGATGTGTTATATATTTGTTGAATATCTCATTTCAAAAGTGTCCCAATACTTTTTTGACTCCCTCTTGAATAATCTTTAAAAAGCTAGATCAAATTATAATTCTGAAATACCAATAAAATTTTACTTATATCGAATTTAAAATATTTCTTGAT
>JAPMOQ010021195.1:174232-184794 GCA_026543055.1 Argiope trifasciata | reverse complement strand
TATATATATATATATATATATATATATATATAATATAAATTTTGAAACTGGAACTTTAAAGGAAAAAAAATTAACAAGTAATATTTAAAAAATTCAATTTTTACTTAGGTCAACAAAGAAAAATTTTATTTTACTTACTTTTAATTAAATAATTATCAAAAAAATTATTAAGTATCAAAAAATTACTGACTTTCCCAAGAATTGAACTCCCATTCTTCCCCTTCACATGAAAAATATTGAAATCCTTGCACTTTACCGATTGAGCTACTGTCTGTTGATTTCCATTTTTATTACAAACTGCTAAAACTGTATTAAAAGTATTAAAAATTTATTTAATTTAATTAACGAATTAATATTTTTTAAAAACTGTATTAACATCAAGTGTCATCCATTACAAGTTTTTAAAAATGCGTTTGAACTGGAGCTGATGAATAAAAAGTATTTTATTAATTGAAAATTTTAACAAGATATGCAAAGGGAGAATGTGAACTAATAGTGGGAATTGAAAAAATGTTGAAACTTTCAGTCAAAAAAAATTATGTAGAAAATTTGTGGATAATAATTTACTCATTAATTATGGGTTTGAAATTATTCTAAGAAAATAATAGAAACTTTGTTCTTCTGATGATTTTATTCAAGAGTTTCTTTCCTTATTGTTAAATTTTTATCAGTGTTCTTAAGATAAGAAATGTAAATGTCTAGATAATCTAGTTATAGGGTTTGAAATGACAACTTATGGATAAGAAAATCTCTGCAATTCCATGTCAATATTTAAACTGATATATATATAATATTACTTTTGAATTTCCAATTTTAAAAAAATTTTATTCAATATTTTATGTTTGTTTTGATATAATTTTGTAATATATTTCTTACACTAACTTTTGATTGTTCTAGTTTTGCCAATTTATACATTATAGTGTAAACATTAATTCATTAATTTCGGAGTTTAGTTATCAGTTAACCGAATAATTGAATTAAATTTTTACACTATAAGTAGAATCGTTTGGTAATAAATTTGAGAAAAATTTATTCCTCAACACTTATATTTATCATAATGAATAAATTATTAAAGATTCACGATTTGAAAAAAAATGGAATTTATTTTACTTTTTAATATTTATAAATAATAAAAATTTGTTTTCCAAATTTTTATTTTTACCTATTTTTATTCAAAGCGTTCCATCGACGACTAAGTTTTTTTTTTATTTCCTAAAGCAGAGATGTGATTATATGCAAGTAGAACCGGATAAATTTGAAAAAAATTTATTTCTCAATATTTATATTTAATATAATAAATGTATTAATTAAAAATTAATAATCTGGGCATATTTTTAACATTACTTTTTAGTATTTTTAAATAACTCATAACGTTGCGTGTATCATTACATCCAAGGGGAAAAATAAGCTTTAAACTGTCTTGCCTCCACCCGATATGACATGGTCATGTCACACAACATCAAACTGGCATAAAAATATACTTAGAAATATCTTCAAAAATATCTATAAAACAATTTTTATAGCACTCATTCAGAAATATTTAGACCGTTAAAAAAGTAACTACATGACAGGTTCATAGATAAAACAATTCACTAAAAATGTGCAATAGTAAAGCTGTTTTAAAATATAAAAATAAATCATTGTACTCACTGACCACACTTGTTTATCAACTCTATATAATCTGATATTTAAAAAAAAATCAGCTTCCTTCATAACCTTTCTTAGTAAATTGTATCGGTTATTTTTCCTCCTGGTGCCAAATCAAAAAAAATTTTGTTTGGATGCAAGTCTAGAAAGGACCACATAAAAGTTCTCCATGACAAAGTTGTTAAAGTTGTCCATTCTTCGCTTAAGTTTCCCAATTATAAACCTTTTTTTTATTTTGATATGGCTTCAGTATACTAAAATCTTCTCCAATAAATGCCCTACAAAATGATTAAAATATCTCCGATATCACTTAAGTATTTCTCGAGTTGTTCTCTTGCAAATATCAGTCACTTTCAGGAGACTTCTTTTTATACAATGTATAGATAAAAATTCAATGTCAAAAGGGTTTTTATTTTCCCCCGTCTTCATTCAAAGTATTCGATTCGCGACTAGGGTTTTTTTTTTTTTTTTTTTTGTTGTTATTATTTTCTAAAACCGAGGTATGAAATTCTAATACTTATTCTAATACTAAGAAATATTTCCAGCAGAATAAAAAATATTAAAATACTTTTCATGATATCCTGAAGTGACTTTCTGTTTCTCTCTCTCTCACTGTGTGTGCCTTTGCGCCATTTATTTTTCATTTTATACCTTAAAATATTTATTTTAAAAAATCGGCAATTTACTTATTTAGCATTGCGGTTTCCTTTTGAATTGAAATAAAAAATTAAGCTTTTTATTTAAATTCTGAAATAAAACACATAATTTAAAGCAAAAATTCTTGAAGAAAATTTTTTAATGTTTTGTCTAAAATGCTTGAAAAAAAATGAAAATATTTTTATTTCAGTAATTAATCGATTTTTACCTATTCCTTTATAGTTATCAAACACTTCTGGAATTTAATTTAACACTTAACATAAAAACAAATTTTAAAAATACAAAACAAATTGGTGCGATTTTTTTAATTCAAAAGTGTGTTAACAATATGTTAAAATGTATGTTGAAATGTTTAATAAAATTATAAATATTATTAAATGTTGAATTTTTTCAAAAATAACCTAATTGTTTAACGACTGAAAAAAGTTTTTGAGAACTTTTTTATATGTAAAAAGTTATATTTTCCTTCCTTCATTGTAATTTTATATATTTATTTTTATACGAATAAAGTTCAAAATCATTATTTTCATTTTAAAAATGTATTCTCTACAATAGTTTTAAATTAATGAATGAATAAGGAATAAAAATAAAAAATAAATGCTTATTATCTACATGCATTTTAACAATATCTGGAACACGCAATTTTCGTATAATTTAATGATAATGTTTATACAAATCTTTTTACGAATATTTCCTTAAGTTATGTAAGTAAGATAAACTCACATTTTCTTTTTTTTTTTCATAAAAAATAATTTAATTTGATAATACAAAGTTAAAAACTGAAGCTTTTATCTTTTGTAGCAAAACAAAACGAGAAAAATGTACAAAACCTAGATATGTACGATTGCTTCATTCCTTCCTAATCTTATTTTGAAACTGTTGAACAAACACAGGTATTAGATTCTTTTACATTTTAAATTATGTACAATTTAAACTCAGTTGAGGTCGGAGTTTTCATTTATGTCATGAGATTTATTACATGCCTTCCTTGTTTCGTCTTTTTCTTTTCAACCGATCCTTATCTACGTGAAAGAAAGGTGGCTCTTTCTTGTCAAAAACTTTATTTCACAGAGTTGGAGCTTGATGGATGGTTTACCCAATTACAAGTTATCTTCCTGCTGATATCCTGTTTCGCCAGATAAACTTTAAATCTGGTATTTCTGTTCACAAGAGAATGGAAGCCACAAATAAAAAGTAACTTCTTTGGAACAAGGTATTCTTCTTTTCAGGATTGGATTTACCACAAACATTGTTTTTTTTAAGGAAAAAAAAAATCAAAACCGGAATTTTTACAAAACGTCATTATGAAATAATCGCTGTAGATAGTTTGCCCTTTTCTGTTCTCGAAATTTTTATTTTCTCATAAATGAAACATTCCAAAAACATCGACTACGAGATTTTATCGTATCTCCTCATTTCAGTTCTCCTCGAGACAGAAAAATATTTTTTCGATTTATATTCATCTATTTGTGAATATGATAGCTCAAAACTGCTTTGAGCTAAGAGAATGAAATTTGAAATGTGATTTTATGCCTTCCTTATTTGTAGATTTCTGTTAAATGTTAGGAGAAGTCCATTTAGAGGATGTTTGTCCGAATTTTAGTGACAGGAAATATATAAAATCTAAAAAGTTAGATGGATAAAATGTGAAGCACATATTTGCCCTCTAAAATGTAGATTTTTTTTATCAAAGTGTGAACGAAATCTGACATAAGGTTTGTTGTTTCTCGATTTGCAATTTCGTACGCAAGATGATATAATAACTCAAATGCAACAATAAGATAAATAAAATTTATATTGTAGCTCAATAGCAAATTCTGCTTTCAATCCATCTGGAAGAAAGGCATCTAAAATACACATTCAGGTCTCACTGCTCCATTACGAAGTATAAAAATCTCAGGTTTGGGACTCCTACAATAAAAATCTGTGCACTAATGACGTTCCTGCTTTTCCAATTTCCATAAATTTAGGTGGGGGGGAAGGAGTTGATAACTCTTTCCAATGACTTTTGCTTGATTTAAATTTTAAATACGCTGTCAAAATAGTTATTACTTGGATACCACATGTAGAAGTAAGATTTATTTACTCAATATTAACCTCTTCGTCGCCCGTAACGCGTCAAGCACTTTCAAATTAAACTTTTGCAGAGTGGCAGTAACGGGCTTCGGATGTTCTTCTACATTTTAAAACTCTTAAAAGTTTAAAACGCTTTATAAATGTTTACTTGTTTGAAGAGTTTTTGTTGTTTACTCTAATGCGGCGAAAAAAACAGAGGAAAACCAATTTCCCCGGATAGGAGAATACAGTGAAAGGGTTGAATGAATTCTGATCACCTCGTCATGTATGCCAATTAGAGAAAAAAGGATTAATCCAAAGCATGTGAGACTGTTTCGAGGAAACAACACCCTTTGGTTTTGAGAAAAAAATCGAAACTAGAGCTTTACTGCCCCACCCATTAACATATGTAAGCGTTATAGAGGAAGAGCATAAAATCCTGTGCCACTTGTAAAATATTAGTGCCAAATAACCATTCAAGATAATAATACAAATTTTTGTCATTGCATAGTTCCGTCCTTAATGTGTTTTTTTTTTTCATTAAACAAGCTTTATAGTTAATTCAAACACGTAATAATTTATAATTTAATCTTTAAGAAAATGGAGCTTAGAAAAAAACGAAATGCTTTTTGCAATTCCGTGAAATAAAATCAGCCATTTCTATTCAAGGGAAATTCAAGCATTATTACGGATGTTTGCGGCACCATTTCGTGATAATCATTCAGTGAAGCCAAGGACAACAGATGCTGCTTCGAGATTCAATAAAAAAATTTCGATATAATATGGTGAGAACTAGAATAGCATCTTGAGATTTTGCAAACAACCATCAAAGCACATGTTGAAATTTGCCAAGCTAATTGGTCTATTTATAATTTTAAATAAGGAATTTTCAATTTAAGAAAATAATTTGTCTAATAGTAGTAGTTTTTGTAGTACAAAGGCTTTATGCTTATCCTACAAATTAGGGCTTTAACTTTTTCCCCCATTCATGAACTGTAAAAATGTTAAATAATTAGATGAAGTTTGCAGTCAAAATTGCAGATGTCTTTCTAATTTTGACAACGTCTGTCGTCTTGTAGACTGCCTGTCTGCTTGTGCACAACAAATAGAATTAGCCGAAATTAATCAACAGGATGATATTAGAAGTTGATGACAAAAACTAGTTTCCTTGTCAAATCACTGTTTGACTCAAGACATCCTCGCCTTGTTGTTAGCAAAGGTAATGAAAATAATCTGACTTACTTTGTTATAATATGTCATTGTCTAACTTGATTTTTTTTTCATACCAATAAAGATAAAATTTTGTATGTTGAATGCATTTTGAAAATTGAAAATAGTGCAGATGACTTTGAAAGGCATCTCAGATTGGCACGAGGAAACTTTATACCGTATTAATTGCTTGGAGGGAGGGGGGAATTCTTGTAATAAACAGACAAATGTTTTTCCTATTTCATATTATAGTTGAAAAATTACATTAATCTAACAAATTAAACCTTAGGAAATGATTCCCCCAAAGTTTTATCGCAGACTCTCCAATAAAAGTATGATTTTCCTCTGCTGACCCATATAAAATTGTGGAATGTAAGTAAATCCGTGAACACCACGAGTGCTTAGAATTTGGACATTATATCTAGACATGGAAGATTTCATGAATACTTCTACGAATTTGAAAGGATGTATGAAAACAGACGTATGTATAAAGAGGATAAGCTCGGTTCAGTACTACATAACAGAATTTTCGAACTCAGAAGAAAACTCTTTACGGATAGTGATGATTTTAACACAATATTTCAAAACCCTGGAAATTTGAAAGCATTTAAAAATGATGAAAAAGATTTCTAGTGTTTTACCAACATTCTGAAGATTTATTTGTATTTTTCTTGGCCATTGTCCTCTTAGCAAAGTTGGATTATTAATGAGCATAACAGCAAGTCACAATAATCCCCGATTAAATGACTTATTTCTGTGGTAACGGAGTGACTGGTTTTAAATAAAAAGAGGTGTTTAGAATTTTATTATACGAGTTTTGTATTTCGTAATATAGTAATAAAGAAAATTGAATATACATTTTGGATGCTTTTTAACCACCAAGAAAAATTACAATTTGATGCAAATTTACAGGCAGCGGTGGCCTGGTTGTAAGATCAAAGCTTCGGAACCGAAGGGTTGCAGGTTCGTGACCAGATTTCACCAAAGAACCACCGTGTGAGCGGGTCTGGTGCACGTTAAATCCGTCGGGACCAAAAGTCCTCCAGCTGGTGTGGAAGTTTGGAGAGGGGTGGTGGATGACACCTAGAACAGTGGATGATACCTAGCTCAGGTGTCATCCACTAATCAAAATTAAGAGGTCTGTCCCAAAATAGCCCTAATGTTGCTTAAAAACGCGGTGTTAATATTAAACTAAACTGATGCAGATTTACATTTCTAGTAACAAAACCACATGCCCAATTTAACACTTCTTTTCCGAGTAATTGATCTTGCATGCATGAAAATGCATATAGCAACGAAAGATAAACTTTTTGATGGATTTGCTTCAAAATATAATATGAATCTAATTTTAGATGTTAAAACACTTTCAAATTTCATTTATGGAAGATATTTTAAATTTAAATTTATTTTATAATGCATGCATCATAAAACATGAGCTGACGCACATTCAACCCTTCCATTTAGTGGTTTTGCTTCAAAATTTCACTCTAATCTATAGATCATAAGTCTGTGTATTATATTTTATTGAAGTAGTAAAATAATTTGTAGTTATAATAAAATTTTGTTGTTGAAATACATTTTTGAATTTATTGTGTTTTGAAATCGATAAAATCTGATTTACAAATTCAGTGTAATGGCCACAAATCAAATTTCAGCAATCTTGCTTGAAGCATTTTTGTGTCGTCGTTTCTACAAACAGAGCGAAATTATTCTAAAATTTTGTTTTTCAGACTCGAAGATATTTGAAATGTGGAGATTCTTAAAAATCTCGAGTATACAGACTTTATTTTTTTACTATTATATTATTTTTTCTATACTTCCTGTATAAGAATGCAAAAATTGAAAGGCACTTTCCTATTTCAAAACAGATATCCTAAAGCATTTAATAACATCAACATTTGAAAGAAAGAAAATGAAACGAAAAAAATGAAAATACGAGTATGAAATATACAAGTATTTCTTGTCAATATTTGCTTCGCTTCTGTATGTATGTATGTATGTATGTATTTTTAAATCCCTCTTTGCCTTCTGTTATTTAAAAAATACTTTTTTCTCTCTATTCGATTTTCTCTTTCTATATTCATTTCTTCTTCCTCTTAGAGACGCATAATCAATTTTTAATGCTACTGTTGGAAGAAATGCTTCACAAATGTAATTGTTTTCATAAAATTTAAATAAACATCCGTCTATATTTTCTATGACCTATTATTAGTCGCCGGGGAAAAACATTAATAGCTTCGGAGCTAGAAGATGAAAGAAAGCGTTTCGAAACCAGAAATATTTAAATATGGAATTATTTGTATTTACTTAGGTAATATTATATGATCTCATCTATGCATTGCTTTTACTAAGAATGAGTCTATTCTTTGTCGTGTATTGTTAATGATGTTTGATCGAGTCGTAAAGTTTTTATATTGTAAAACAGTAATTCAGCCCGAGGGGAGACGATTTCTAATGCAGAAGAACATGCTTTTTGGGAGGGCAGTGCGCCATTGGTTGATTTTTCAAAAGTAAAAGGTTTCATTTTTTGTTCTCTGATATTATTCAAAACAAAACTACGATTTTCAGGCATTTCATATCCGCCAATCGAAGGTAACTGAGAGCTTCGAATATCCCAACAAAAAATTACATGAAATTGATTAGCCTTTTTAGACATTTTATCTATTAAAATAAAAATAGGCACACGTACTCGCATAAAAAAGACTTAATTGGGTAATATTAACATCAAATTTACTATTAAATACGTAAGTCATATCACTGATTCTCCTACCACCTAGAAATCACACGAATTAAAAAAAAAGAAACTGAATGACCGCACCGTCGCTACAGCAACACTGATGGGAACTATGGTTGAGTCATAAGGACCATCACCTATCACTGTACAGCCCTTAAGGTGGGTTCAGACGAGGCTTATTATTGTCCGCAATAGAAGATCACGCCTACTTTTGGAAAATCACGTGACCACAACGGGACAATGGCAAATGATTGTCCCGTCGGGACAAACATTGTCCGCGTTGTCTCAAGTGTTCACACGGGGACAATGCCGGGACAACAGCAGAGAGACAATGTTTGCGGACAATAAAAAGCCTCGTGTGAACCCACCTTTACTGTGGGTAGTATGTCCCATCATCGATAGAAGGCAGACCTCCACCTTTCCATGTTCCCTCTAGGGTGTTGAGAACCAACTACCATGCCAGAAATTTCTCATCCTCATTTACGAGGTACTACTTGGTGGATGGATTATAAAATATGTAAGAAAAAATCGCATGTTTTAATCATTTGTATATGATGTATATGTGTTACCGTGAAAGTCCGAAATCTGGAGAATGTCGACATTCGCTGGTGAATGTCAACATTCACGTAGTCGCTTGGTGTATGTCCGAAATATTTGCTAGATATCCTCATTTCTCACTTACACCGGTAAATGTCGACATCCACAATGCACTAATGGTGAATCTTGAATATGCGTTTCATCTCTCCGTATCCGGAGAGGAGAAATGCAGATTTGCAATTTCGCCTCTCTGTTGACCTTGTGTTCCAGCAAAACACAACGTGCTCTAGGCCGCACCTCTTTGTTGACGTTGCCTTCTGTTATCTCCTTTTCGAGCTGTTTAATCATCTTTTCAAATTCCACCAAAGCTTGTCTGTGATTGTCGACATATACCGGCGATGGTCCGAAAGTGCAAGAAATGTAATCAATTGTACGGTCTTTCACCAACGTTTTTGGTATGTGTTGACATTCACCAGCGAATGTCGACATTCTCCAATTTCGGTCTCTCACAGTAACATATGTATATTTCATGAGCTAATACGGAAATAAATTTCATTCTTCGATTTATTAACCCCATAACTGTTTTATATTCTTTACTATCTAATAAGATACCTTCTATGCAGGGTTTGAATATTTGCCTTTGGGGATTGAATAATTGGCTTATCCATGTATTCGAAGTAATTTTAATATTGAATTATAATCGTTATGAATGATCTATTTTTTGCTTACATCAAAATTCGATAAATCGATGCATGTATGGCATACGAGCCAAGCAGTTAAGTGGTACATAATCATTTTTGACTGGAATTTTAAGTCGTTAAAAATGTTCTGATTACTAATTATTTTCCTGGATCTCTTAACTCCATATTGCATCAATATTTAAAATATAATGGCGTAATGTAACAAATTATTAACTTTTTATTGAAAATTTATTTGAAAACCCTGCAAATTAACTTTACACTAGGTCCGCAACTGTTTAGGTCCTTAATAGAAAAGAAACGGTCGGGTATCCGATCTTTGGACTATCATAAAAAGAAATATTTTTAGAATTGAGTGTTCTTATACTCCCTCGTTAAAATAACATCAATCGTGATAAATTTGATTTTCCACTAATAATAGTAGCAAAATAAATTCAAAACACATTTATTATCAAAGAGGTAGATTAAATTAAACAATATATTCAAACACAACTCCTAATTCTTGAGTTTCTCACAAACTTTTGCATTTTAACTTGTAGACAAGATCTCTTCTTTACGAAACTCGCGCGTGCGTGTGTGTGTGTGAAAAATAGCTTGATGCTGCTTAAATTTTTTTTTATATGGATTTTTGTTTTTTCAAAATTCTTAATAAAATAGATTTTGAAATTTTAATTTCAATGCCGAGAGTTGCTGATCTTATAGCACCTCTCTTGCTAAGAAGAATACGTCTAAGTTTTGTTTCTCTGTAATCTTTGCATTTATGCTTTTTCAAAGAATCAACATTAGCATAAAGCCTTGTTCCCCTGCCTTACCAATATAATCATCTGACACATTGTAAGGCCACTCTTGCCTATGACCGTCGATCTGAGCTTCCCACAAATTGTCGGCAGACATCAAAGAATCCCAGAAAACCAACCACAAGAGAAGGGGAAGTGCACCTGTCTCAAGACACCCACGCTCTCGCTTGTCCAAGGCCGTCAGAACTATTCTTAAGAATACTCCCTCAAAATTATTTTCGGAAATAC
>JAPMOQ010021195.1:139854-174222 GCA_026543055.1 Argiope trifasciata | reverse complement strand
TGATCCAATCATTCTTTTTCCCTTAAATTGTTTTGAAACTAAGTGCATTTTTCTGCAATTTTTCGTTTTTTAATTGTATGAAGAACAGGACAATCGTAACTCGATCATTGCTTGATCGAGAGAATTAAATTGCTAAATTAAATGCTTTTTTGATGATGGATTGACTACCTGGGAAAAAAACTTGAAAATTATTAAGGTGATAAAATGGAAAACTTTAGTAAAGGACCTGCCTGTATGGAATAGAATTCTTAAGAAGGCCAGAACGTATCGAGATTACCACGCTGGTGAAGATAGAAAAACATGTTGCTTTTTCATGTTTTCATTCGTTACACACAGACGAACAGACAAACATGCTTCTCACTGAAAGAGCAATAGTCCTTCATATAGATCTATAACGTTATTCAGCGACCACAATTCAAGTCATTCATCTACCACTTTCCATTTTTGAGTTATCTTATTTATGACCTAGCATAATTCTCTTTGTTGTTGTTGTTGTTGTTGTTGTTCCTGCTGCTAGAAATATTTAAAATGCAGAAATTCACTGAAATCTTGAAATCGAATCTCTTGGCAATGATGGTACTTTCTTTTGGTGCACTTATTTCATGTGGAAAAAAAGCTTCATTAAATGTTCCGAGAGATATTAAATAACTTTTTTGTTATTTTATACCAGCATTTATAACTGGTGATGGCCATGTATGAATTATCGAAAGCATCAGAAGTGGTTCTCAAATGATATCTTTTAAACACATGTTTTTGTTATGACAAAAACTGTCACAGATTTAAGCCGAAATGAGCTTCCCTTGTTTATTCAGTAGCACCAACTAGGGCCAAGAGTACAACTTAGCTACTTCATATTCGCTTGCACAACCCCTTTTTACAGGGGGGGACATTCATACTATTCACATATAGAACACAGAATAACAACCATGCTCGAACCATGGCGCCCAGATACCGGAGAAGACACGCTATCCATATGCCAGGATGCAACTTTTTTAAGCCCATAAAAATATTTAAAATCTGCTTTAAAAAATTGTAAAATAACCATTAGTAATATTATTTATATGTTGATTCCGCATTTAGGCATTCCAGTTTTAGAGTATTTTAAATCTTATGTACATTTTACATTTTTTTAAAGTATATAGAAGATTTGCAGTCACAGCTGTTGCAGGAAATAATAAATTAAAGATGTGCTACTTATTTCAATAAAGCAGAAAATATATTCATCGAAGAAATAAAATGCAAAATTGAAGAGGATTGCTTACGTGAATGAACTTAATTAAAACAAATTTTAAAGCACATTTTTTTATTGTATTAATCACCAGAGATATTCTTTCTTTAATCACTTTGTAATTTTTTAATCTTGATGTGTTCAGGTTCTTAACCGTATTACCACATGGCGCCACTAGTACACAATCAAAATTTAATCTATTTATAATTAATAATTTTATTTTTAAAATATAATATTAAAGTAATACTTAAATGTCATTGAGACTAAACATAATGTATAAAATTTCAATAATCCAGTTTATGAGACACAAAATCGATGCGAAAATTCAATTTTTATATATATGAATCAAGTTTAATAAATAATTAGTAAAAATAATCATCAAAAAGTACTAAAAAATTATTACTTTAAAATAATACAAAAGTGTGCTGTTAAATAACTTCCGCTTCTTTAAATATTTCCATTTAATTAATTCCTTGACACTTTTTCCTACTTGACACACAAATTTCTAATGTTACTTTAGAATTTAATTTAAAGTCGGTGCAAACATTTACCAATCCATTCCTTTCATTAAAATAGTAAAAAGCAGGTTTTTTCATATCGCGTTTACGAAGAAAACAAAATTTACTTTCGTTAAAATATTAAATCTGTCTACTAACGTGACAAGACTGCGAATAAAAGACTTTTAAAGCCATTTCCATTTCTTAAAGCAACTTAATGTGAATTATTTTTTCCCTGAAATTTAAACTCTCTCGCTTTTATTTATTTTCGCATTAAAAGGAGATGTAGATTTTATAACTTTCACGCATTTTATGTGTTTTATTTTTGACTGTGTCGTACAAAATGTAAATTGTTTTTGAAAAACAAAGAGTTTGTCGATAAAAACGCATAATTTAATTGTATCTATGTGTAGAAAAATTTAATTCAGAAATGGTATAATATTTCAAATAAGTGAAAAAAAATTTCTTTTGTTGGATTAAGTTAATAGGATATATTCATGCTCCCATGATAAAAGTAATCGGCTCAATTTTGCGTTTGAAACTTACTCTGCATCGTGTAATTTCTGCTTTTAATAACTAATGCCATATTTTAGAAATTGAAATAATTGTTTATAACTATTGTAATTTTATTTTCCTCACAATTTACTCAATAATATAATTCTAGTTCGTACCCTAGAATTTAAAATTTTGTTTTGTTTTCTTTAACTATTTCTTAAAATTAATTTAACTCATTTAATATCGTTTTCAGTTTCACTGAGAAAAGCTCTTAATCAACATTATAAAAGAAAGCCCATTATTTAAAATTATTTTATTAATTTATGATGAATTATTTTTTAAATCTATGATGCATTAAGTTTATTTAATTTCTGATATACGAAGCATACAGAAAGAATGCAATTTAATCGTTGAATATGACTTTGCCAGCTAGTGGCTTAAAAAAAACACGTTAAAATCGTTCTTTACTCGAAATGGCAAACAAAGTGGGATCTCGAGATAGAGAACAAATTCCAGGCTGTCAAATCACTTTTACAATCTTGGCCTTCATTAAACAAAAGAAAAAACGATACCCTTTTAACACGCTAAAAGGGTATCTGCATTGGGCATACCAGATTCACTGATCTTCATCTTCTACTCGGAGAACAACCACCAATGTGTCCAATATACAACCGCCAATTGTCAACTTCGACTTCGATGTTTATCGGGGCACCTATCCTCCTCGGTGGAGGATTATCCCCTTAATGACTGAGACTGATAGAGCATAAACGTTTAATATTTTGCCTTGAAATAGGAGAAATTACAGTGTGGGAATTTGGTTCGTTTGCACGAAGGAAGCTGGTGAAGCTACGAATGTAATTGGTTGAACAACGTTGAGAGACTGAAGGGCGTGATGCTATTGGTTGTTACAATTGACGGAAGTGGACAGTCGTGATGCCGTGAGGTGAGTTCCGCCAGCAGGCAGGAGAATTAGATTAATGAGAAGTAATAATAAACAGAAATGAAAAGAGAGAGGAAAACAAGTTTAGAGAAGGACATTTTTCAGCCTTTTAATTGCTGGGTTACACCAATTGTCAAATGTCTATTCACCATATTTAGAGTGAATGCTCGTGTTTCAGTGTACAGCGTATGCGCTTTTTTCAAACATCTACAATTTCTTTGGCAGCTTTACTTGGCAAAATCCTTCATGCTAATCTTTTTGATTTTTTAAAAATCCGTAAGGTTTTATACTCTAATTTAAAGTTGATTATTAATAAAATTTAATTAGTCTCTAAGCCATTATTGATAAAAATTTATACTTTCATATTGCTAGGATTTTATTTCTCTGGTTGGCGCAGCATAGTCAATAACTTTGTGTGCTTTTGTGGCAAAAAAAAAAAAAAAAAAAAAAAAACGTAATAGTCGAAAATCTTGACTTTGAGATTTTCTAAATGCTTTGGACTTTTTAGAGTTGAAAAACATATATTTGGAACATATATATATTTATTCTGTAAATACAGTGATAAAAACTAGAGAGGTGAAATTTTGTATACGATTTTAACACCAAATTTGTAGTTTTCTATTAAATTTTGAATGCAGTTCATTTAAGAAGTTGGTCAGTTTATTTGTCTAACTACAAATGACATTAATAACTGAAAGCTCAAATATTGATAGAGATAAAATTTAGAGCACAGTTTTAATATTTAAAGCATAGATAAATATTAAATTTCTAATTAAATCCTATAACGGGTAGACCTGTCTGTCGATTTGTTAATTCACAAGCATGTTAACATGCAAAATCAAAACTATCAGAATGAAATTTGGTGCACAATATTTGCAGTTAATGTATAAATTCTTAAATTTTAAAAGAAATTTATCGATCTGGCTGTCTGCTTAGTTATTTTTTTTATGTATATATATTTTGAATAAAATATAAAAATGAAATTTGCTATGCATAGCTGTTCTCTATACATAATTCAAAAATGCAGCGACTTAAATAAAAGAAATCTGGCAGGGGTCTTGTAACTGAAATTACAATCCTGCGTTAAAATTTGATTTAAATTGGTTAACAAAAAAGGAATCCAAAAATGCACACTCGATTTTCTTCATTTTTCTTCGAGACACGGGGCTCTCGTAAAACTCTAAAAAGAAATGATTGAATGCTCGTGACATTCTCAGGTTTGCTAGATTCCCACGTTTTCTTCTCCTAAAAGCAAGGGCTAACATCTTTATTAGGATGTATGCAAGAAAGATTTGAATAGCTCTTCCTGATTTTTATATTTTACACTATTTGAGTCACTATATCTGGTGCAGGTGCTCTTGACTAGATAAATTTTGCATTTAACATGTTATCAAAATTCCTGAATTTGTATAATTTATTTGAGAGCAATTCCCATATTATTTTTTAATATTTTATTCAATAACTGATATCTGATCATAACTTAGCTTGAAAAATGTACGCAGTTATATGTTTATAAAATTCCTATAAATATAACAATGACTTCTGCTACCAGAATATCGTAAGAGTTATTTTTAAGTTATTTATACTATTTGTTATGTTTCACAATACTCATAAACTCATTCCATTAGTTAATTTCAAAACCTTTAGCGCTCGGCAAAGACTTTTAGTCTGAAAACTTTTTCAGCTGACATAAATATTTATATTTTATATTATTCCAATCAATAAATGTCTTTCGTAAAAAGTGCATATAATTTTTTCAGTAATGATCTAATTAGTAATACAAAGCAAATTATTAGCTAGAACAAAGGACTGAAAAATTGTGTTTTTAGTCATACATTTACTTATTGACACAATATGAAATATATATGTTTACATCATTCATATTGTTACGGAAATTTCTTGTAAAATTCGATACATAAAATCAAAAGGCACGGTACAGTGGGTGTATGGTAAAAGAATCCAAGAAGGCTCAATAACTAAGAAAGTTACTCAATGCGAAGATATGAACACATCGATTCGATCACAAAAAAAAGTGATGTACACAAGTACAGAATTTACAATACGTAGTTGCACTAAAACAGTAAATCAGTAGTTAGCAACAGTAATACCACAATGGTTAGAAAAAACTCGGCAGGAAAAGAGACTTCATATGACTACCTCCGCCTCTCAAGCGTCCACCATTTTCTATTTCTAATCGTTTTAGCTGAAAAGAACTGCTGATTCACAACTAATTCCATTATAGACTTGATGTTCAGCCCATGATTCCATGTTGTCCCAAGACTCTCTCCAAGACTCGGCACAGGACTCAATATTTAATTTACTAATCGCTTTAACTCAATATTTGCACTTTGTTCATTCCATTTCGTTCTCCCGACCTTTTTAACTTCCTAAACAGGGCAAAGAAGGTTCTAGAAAGACGTCTTAATGTGACTATCGCTGTTATTTCTTGGATATTCTAGAATTTTCCATTTTGTAGTCAAAGTAACCAATTCGCTAATTGTCTGGGAGTAATGATCCAACATCCATTCAGCATCCAACAGAGTTGTCTGTAAATGTCTTTTTTTTGTGTGTGTGTGTGTGATAGAACCAACCTGGTAAACAGCATTAGAAATTCTCAACCATATAGATGTACCATAAGTGGTGATTTATTTAAAATTTAAATTTTACCGGCATTCCTTCTAATTGGAGGCGTACATCTATCTTTAGTGGCTTAGATATTAACTTTTGAAAACTTTATATTTATTTCTAATTTTTATCTCAACTTTCAAGAATTTTAACTTTTTTTTTTTTTTCGAAAAATAATTATTTGCTTTTCTAACAATAAATTTCTTAATTCATGCTTCCAATTGACTTCATTTCACCTTTGAATGCACAGAATTATAATTAAAACTTTTATGAGAGTTTCCTTTTTAAAATCCATAGCCAATCCAGATGATAATTCTTTGACATTGAGAGTTGCATGATTTGGAAAGAAATTTTTCACGCCATTAATTTAAAAAATCGTTATGATATCAGAAATTTCCTTTTATATTTGATCTTTTTAATTATAAAATATATTTGACAAAGTATTTCAAAATAATCAGAAAGATCATCACTAAATTAAAAATTTCAAATTATATTGAATCCTTAAAACTAACAAATGCAGCACATAATATGACAAATATGTTTATAATATTCAACTATTAAGATTCAAACTGAAATTAGTTTAGTTTTGTTTTTATCAAATTACTGGCCTTCAGATATTCTTTTTCCATTTTTAAAAATAAATAAAGTCTTGAAAACAGGTTGTTTTTAGCTATATTCAACATTATGCCTTGACAACAACTTGCTCTTTCGAATTTTTAAAACTCCTTTGATTTAACTCCTACTCTCATCTGTACCCATTCATCTATTGTATTTATCGTAAATATTTACTCTAATACTATCATGTGACTTGTTTACTTCAATTTGAGCCACTGCCACTCAATTATTCCAATTCAAGTTCGCCGAGTATAAAACTTTCTTTCCTCGGAAACTCATTAGCCCCATTATCTTCCCACTTTCTACTCTATAGTTGACATTGAACAAACCTCTGAAGGGTGATCTTCATTCGACACCAACTGCTAAAGAAAAATCATCGAATCTAACGTCTCATTTGATTTGGTCGCCGGGATGTTAAAGATGGTTCTCTTCGTGGAGAATTAACTAATTGCTTGGGCGAGAGATCTCTTCATGCATAATCAGGTGAATAGAAAAGGAAGTCGTTGCTGCTCGTTTAATCTCTTCCTAATTGCCTATTCACGCGTTGGTGGTGCGAAGGGTTTGGTAATGACCTTCTTTTAAGCATCGTAGAGGAAGGTGCCGACTTGGCTGAAAGGAACGATGCCGTTTATTATTCAGGGTGACTTACTTTCTTGTGTAAATTTGCCGGTAGTAATTCAGTTGATCAGGTGTTAATACTATGATCCCAGCGGTTTGGTGATAAGAGTTTCAGATAGCTAGGTGGCAGGATGTATTAATGTCCTGCTTTTAAACAACGTGGAAATTATTTTGGAATAAATTTCGAACTATTGAATAGAATTATTCGATTATATTTTGAACTATGATCATGTGATATCTTTCAGCATAGACCTGACTAGGTTCTTTACATCAAACTAGCAGTGAATGAAGGAGAGATTATTTTATCATAAATTACTCTTTATATACGATGATTCGAATAATTAAAATTTAGATACGAAGTTTAGTATTTTTATCCTTTACTTGGAACAGATATACCTGTTCTTGAACATTGGACTAAGGAACAGGTGTATAATGTTGAAAATAAGCCTGTCTCTAATCACGATCATAATCTATTCACTTTTTGCAATTTATCCACTCCAGCTTCAACCCATAATCCTCTTACAGTAAATCTGCCCTCAGCGTCATTTAATATACCTAGATTCGGGACCTTCCACACTTCTGCCTTCCGACGTTCCCCTCTTAAATCCATAAATCATCCAACTGCATTCTAGTGTCCTTCATTTCAATTTTAGGAGACGATGGGCAAACCCATCTTGCAACAAGTGGCGGTGAAAGGCCCATCTTTCGCTAAAGCAGGGTTCATAGGAACCAAATTATCACGGCGCAATTGAAAGTCACGCTTATATTAAGAAAATCATGTGACCCCATTGGTACAATGCCGGATAGTTTTCACATTGGGACAATTATTTGCCGCAGTCCCGATCATGGTGCTTCAGCTGTTTGCATTAGGACAATACCTGGACAACAGTTGTAAAGACAGTTATTGCTAGCAATAAAAGACCACGCCTACCTCAGAAAGATCATGGGACACCAACGGAACAGCAAAGAGTGTTGCCCTGGTGAAACAACTATTTGTCATTGTGACATTGGAGTCATGTTATTTTTCTGAGGTAGCCTTTAATTGTGCAGAATAATAGGCCACATGAGAGCACTGCTTAGCTCTCAGTTTCTAATGTTCCTCATCATATTCCAATCACAAATAATCATAATTCAAGGACTGAAAGCCACTCTTGGTTTAATGGCTGAGATATGCTTGAGCTGGTATCTTCCATTTCAGATTTATATGCCAAATCAATGGGAGGGCATTGGATCCTCGATGTTATTAATACATAACAGATTCTCATAAAAGGCAGAAATTTCACATGAATAAAATTCGGTCCTAGAACTCTCTTCTACAATTCTCGAAGCCTTATCGTCAGGTCTATTCGACATAAGCAGAAAAAACTCAGACACAAAACTGAAGACTAAAGGTTTCCAAATCTAATTGCATTAAATATGATGACCTCGAAAGCGAGAATTCCCTCTCTATTCTTTTTTGTGACTTTCTAGAATGCATACCTATTGTGATCATTTTCGTCAATTGACTACATGTTCGATGCTACAAGTTAAGTCTAAAGATGTTCAATGTTGTATCATTTAAAATCATAATAGAAATCTGAATGATTATCTGATAGCAGTCTCTGATAAAAAAAAATATTTGCTTTATATACATTTTATCGATAATAAAGAAACAATGCTTTTATAATATTCTATAAAAAGATCGATTATATTAAAATCATTAATTATAAAGAATTTTTAAAAATATTTTTTGAGAAATTTGTAAATTTTTTTCTAAATCGGAGACCAAAGTGTCGCCAAAGTTGTAAATTTTTCTACAGAGTTCTGTTTATTACATTTTTTTTTCATCTGCTAATAGTGAAGTAAATGAACCATAACTGAAATTAAGATCACTGATTCTGTTAAACTGTTATCATCGATAATTTTTCTCTTTCAATTAACTAGACGTCAGTCCTATATTATTTTTCTGAGAAATATTAATCGAGACACTGAAGTCCCCATTTTTGTCAGGCTCTCTAATTTCAGGTATCCTATTTTTCTACTTCGGAATTTTTATTCACAGAATCTACATGTCATGATTTATTGAATTTCTCCTGAATCACTGACACAAATTCGGTGTGTTCTTAATTGTTTTATTTTTATTTATTTAAATGTCATTTAATAATACACTTCGGATAGCGCACGATTCTAATTGTACTGGCTCTGCAAATGGAATGTAATTTTTTGTTGTCTTGCTGTCGACAGTCTCCAGTTTTAAAATAAGTTTTACTTAAGAGAAACAATAATTGGCCGTTCGTTAATTAGGATGAAGCAGCATTTTTACTCGATTAATTTAGCTGCAAAACATTATTGCAATCGCGAGAAGCAATATCGTTTCCGAGTTTGTTCAGAAATGAGCCGGTATAAAAGAGTCATTAACTTTATATTTCACTCCTAATAAACAGGTGAAGGAAAAAAATCACTGATATAAAGAATTTTCACTTCAATGTAAGAAAAGCAAATAGTTGTCTTTTATCTTATTTTGAAATTTTATCTTATTTTATTTCGAACCTATTTTTTTAAAGACGATTAATTAAATTGTATAGAAATTCTGTGGAATACACAGAGCAGGCTTTCTCTATGATGGGTGCAAAAAATCATTTTGGGGCCCTAAATTTTTAGCAAAAAAAAAAACCCTAACGTTTACATATGTATTTAATGATTTTGTTTTTGTTATTAATTACTCCAGGAAAATTACAATTTTTTCAATTTCTTTTTTGATAGTACAGCAAAAGCGTTTAAACATTATACCCATATGTTTGACCGAAGATAATTTATTTAATTTTAATTTGCTGAAAGAGGGTTGGGCATTCATTATATATAGTAATTGACAAAGTAAAGAATTGAAAAATATATTACTTTAAATATAGACAAAAGTAGATAGTTGATGATTTGCAAGTCCATTCGAACCCAGATTCAGCCTCGACTTCTGGGTGCAGGGCACGCCTCTTTGTCTTGAACATGAATAATGGGGATTTCCATAAATGAACATTTCCACCTTTTTATAGAAATTACTGCGATATTTGCCTCATAAAGGCGTCAATCGATGCTCAGCTTATATAGTTAGATACTTTTTATAGGGTATAGAAACAATCATGTAGACTTTTAGTATGTGTAATATCATAAATCTTCAGAATACATGCTTTAATTTTTAATCACGGTGGAGCCCCCCTCCCCCTCAGTCGCGGGGCCTGGGTATATAGTACCCGCCGCACCCCCCAGAGGGCCAGTCCTGGGAATACATGGGCATTCCAAAATGAAAATAAAATTTTCTTTATAACTTGATGGTTTTCAGAAGATATTTTTAAAGTTTTGTTAGTATAAGACATTTATTGAAGATTAACGTTATTTAAATTAATTTATAGCAATTTGGAGTAAGAGGTTAAAAACGTATGAAATTATAAAAAAGATTTCGGCAATAATCCGTGCCAATTTTTAAAAAAAATGTTAGAAATGTAATACTAACTTTACTTTAGATATGAGATGAGTTCAAATCAAAATATAAAATACCATTTACAAGAATAGAAAAAATTCGGTCAAACTTTAAAAGAATATTGAGACAATCATGAGCTATTCAAAAGTTAATGCAGATAATGAACAATTAATGCATATAATAATAATTCTTGAATTTTATATGCGTATGTATATGGGCGTTAAATTAGATTTTCCGGCATTCTAAAACTTTAAATTCAAATAAAAATACATTAAAACTTTCTTTAGATTCTGAGATTGGAATTTTAAGGTCCATAAATGAGGCAACCAAGTTTACGGCCATGTTTTAGCCTCTAAAATAGAAGGCATCATTGGAATTGAAGTAATTGAAGTAAAACATCATTGGAATTGAAACAATTTAACTGTTCAATGTTTATATACTCATCAGCGAAGCAAGAATTTATTTATTTACATGTGAGCTTCTCATTTACGTACTCTTGCTCTCCTATCCCAAACAAAATTGTTTTATGTTTGTAGAGAGAGAACATAGATTATTATCGTGTGAGAACATGATCCTGTTTCTGTTTGGAGGTTTTGAAAAACTGAAGGCAACAAAGAATTGAAGCTCGAAATCGCGTAGCCAATGAATAAAACAGTAATGATAATATTCACCAACATCTTTTAATCGCCTATATTTTTTATCTGCTTCTACGAGTATTGTATTATTATTAAATATGCTTCTATGACAGAAGATGCGTTTTTAAAAGTTTCAGCTGCTTTTATCAGTATTGCTTTATTATTACGTATACTATTTTGATAGCCGATGCATTTTCAAAAGGTTGACACAGGACTATGGCCCCATACCTGTTATTTTCATGGAATGTAGTTTTTTTCGGAGGAAATGAAATAATTTAATTTTTATAATATGTTCAAAACACTTCACTCGCGCTTAGTAATAGTTTTGATAAAAAGTATTTTCTCTTTCTCCCAGAGGGGAAATATCATTTCATTCATTCTTTCTTAAGCGGGAAGTATGGAAGGATTTCACTCCTGCTCTAAGATTAATCCAGTATGAAACTGTTTTATTATCACAGAAATTAGAAAATAGCAGTTTCTGTGTACAAAATATTGTTTTCATAAAAATTCCATATAAATTAATATGCTTAAAAATTTATTTTTCTCTTATTTCTTAATAGAGTTATGAAATTTTGCATCCTGTCTGGTAAAAACTTTATTATTTTCTGTTCGATTTGTTGATAAAACTGCTGATAAAATTAAATTTTGATTTTATATGATTGACGTCATCTGGTAACGAATTTGAGAAATAAGTTATTGCAGGTGTCCATGATAATAACACTGAATTATAAATTAAAGAATTAAAAAAAAATAGAAAAAATTTTTAATTTAAAAAAAAAAACATTCTTTAGAACACGAATAATAAAAGGGTTTTCATTACATTTATTTGTTAATACAGATGCTTTTCTCAGAAGTAATTTCAAAAGATTTGAACTAAGCCTTACCAAAATTTTTGGATAAAATATTTTGAGCAAATATTTTCATAAATAAACAAGGGACTAAAATTCCGTTATTCAGTTTTATTAGAAAGATCTGGATTATTATTTCTTGTTCTAATAAAGCGGTTCAGTTATCGATTGCTAAAAAAAAGTAATTCCCCTAACCAATAAATAGATTATCTCAAATTTACTTCTTGGACAATGAGCTAGGTTGAGAAAAGAAATATTCTTTCTGGTTTGTTTCGTCTTTAAAATTTCATTTCGAAATATTTGTGTGTTTATTGATTGCATTATTTGATTTAGATACCTTTCCGTTCTCTCATTCCAGTTTTCAGATAAACAAGATAAGAGAAGTATTTCTCAATAAACATTCACTCGAGTGATTTTTCCTTCCTTGATTTTGAAAGGTTTTCTCTCTTCATATCTGAAAACCGATTTTTGCTGTAAGTAATTTGATGTATTATATGAAATAAACATCGACAAAATATGTTAAATTTATAAAGATATAGTCTTCCATTGTACATATTTGCTAAAACAATTTATTATGAATTTATAATATCCTTTTCCGTCATCTCTCTGGAAAAAGAGACGGGGCCGGGTTGGCCTGGTGGTAAGGTCTCGGTTCATGAGCTGTAGGGTTTCAGGTTCGAGATTTAATTCCACCGAAGAACCGTCGTGTAACAGGTTCTGCTGCAAAATAAATCCATCAGGGCCAAACATCCTCCTACTGGTGTAGTGAGGAGAGGAAGTGTACCTGCCCTGGTGTCGTCCTCGTCTCAAAATTATGATGCCCGTCCCAAAATAGCACTAGTGTTGATTTAAATCGGGACGTATAACAAAAATTAAAAACTAAACTGGAAAGAGTGTAATGTTCCCCAATACCTTTCACGATTAGTGGCATTTACAGACAGCTGCCTATCATCTGTAAACATGCCCTCCATTGTTAAAGACCACCAGATTTTGAGACGCTTCTTCAAAGGAAAGGTGTCCAACAACTGGATGTGGGCGTTCCCTTTGTGAAGGAATATCATAGTCACGTGTTCCAGAGAGGTCAATTGCTAGGACGCGTCGTTGATGGATAGTTCTACGTCATCAAAGACACTGATGCCACAATTGAGGGAAAATTTTGCTGAATGATTGGCCGTTGGTGAACTGAAGTCGACGAATAGAGTTTGAGAAGGTGGACTTTGGACAGCGATAAAGTGCCGGTTGGTCTTTGAAGAGAAGAGAGAAAGACCCAGGATTGCGAACTGCGATTTAGAAACTCCATCTTAGTAGAGGTTCTGACTAACACCCTTTTAGATTCTTGTGGGGATTTTCTTCGAATTAAAGGAGAACTCTTTCCCTTAACTTTTTTTCACGATAGATCTTCAATCTACAAATGTTGTGTAAATAGCGAATGCTTATCCTAGATTAGCACATATTGCTCGTATGTAAATATATATGACTGTAAATAAATTATTTGTCTGAAATTAAACTCTTATTTGATCGGTAGCGATCAAGACATTATAAGAGACTTTCACACGCTCTTTATGGATGCTGAAAGGGCACTACAGCCTTAGCAACCATTTGGCGACAAAAATTATAGTTCAAAAAATTGCAAGAATTATGGTTTTTACGTGTTTATGAATTGAAATTTGTATATACTTCTAAAGAATTCCATGTGATATGATGCCATGTCATAAAATGTATGTATACTCAAGGGGCTGAAGTGAATTCTTTCTTTTTCGTTGTATTCATGGAATGTTTATTAAAATGTTTTAGTTTGGAAATGTATCCAAAGCGTTTGTTGTATATTGCTGGCTGATCGTACAGTCTTGGCTTCAGAATCAGATTCTGGGTTCGAATCACAAGACATCCGCTATATAAGCCAACCATGTTACATTGAAACTGATGTCGGGAGTTTAGCATCTAAAGTAGTGTATCAGTAGTAAGATTAAAGAAGTAAAGTAGTATGATTGAAGTAGTATATCGGTTTGGAGGGTCAAAGATCATCCCTGTTGTCTGTCCAGGGTTCAAAACTCTAGCCTCTGTTTAAAATATTAAACTACGAAATTTATAAATTTTGTGTAAACTCGTGACGGGGGCAAGGATAGAGATTGTTTTGGATTATTAGTACCGTGCTACTTGATTTTTTTTTTTTCTTTATTGATTCCTTAAATCTTCATTCTTTCTGGCTTACCATTCAATCGTCCTTTCTGGCATACCCTTTGCAGGTGTCGAGTTAAAGTTTTGAAATTCTGTTAAGCTTAACTCGGGGGTGGGGGATGGAGGCAGATAGAGAGAAGTTGTTTATTCCAGATCTAAATTCAAATGTTCTGTGGAGTTTGAAAAATTATTCATAAACATTAAACAAACAATAATCGGTGCCGTCTATGTTTGAATATTATTGATTGATCGGTGTTGAAGAATTTAAAGGCCATGAAATACCGGTGGACCAATAGTTTAGAATACTGAACTAGAACTATTTCTGATTTCTCGAAATTTCCAAAAATATTTAGAATAACTGCTCTTATTTGTTTTTTGTGTTTAAAAAATGCTCCAAGCACATTTATCTTACTGTGAATTCGATAAATTTCTCCCGTGAAGGCGTCAAATAATCTCAAAATAAAATTTGTTTATTTGTTTGGTCTTAAAACACATTTTGACTGCAACCGTGAGAATCATCAAAACTATGATATTTGATTTAAGTTTAGAAAAACTGGTTTAAATGAAAAAATATTATTAATAATAACATAAATCTTATTTTCTGGTTACTACAGGTAAAAATCTACCCATCATCATATATATACCAAAATTATTTGCGTATCGGATAAGGAATTTTTGTCGTAAATCTATTTCTGCATCTCTTTGAAAATGCATTGATAATAAAAACAATTTTTTTATATCAATTCCATGAAATTTTAAGTTTCATCCACCTGATTCAATAAAATAATAAGGAAAAAATGTACCTGGAAATTAGATCAAAAACAACATAGAATTATAAAATAATGTATGTTATGTCTTCGATATCATATGTTTAGAGGCAAAATGTATACAGATTTTTATTATACTTATGGCAAAAGCCTTAAAAACAATGTCAGCTTCCTGGCCTTGGGGAGCGTGCCTTCCCTGTGATCCAGACGTCCTATTTCGGGCATGGTTGTTCTGTCTGTGAAGTGCGTGAATGTGTACCCTTTAAAAATTTGTTGTGCAAGCGAATCTGAGAGGTCAGCTTCATATGAGCTAGAAATCTGTCTTCTACCCTCGGGTGGTCATGGGTCTCTACCCTCTGAAGCTACTGCGCAAAAACTTGGCTTAAAATAGTCACTCAACCAAATTGAAAACAATCCCATAGTTGTTTCTTTAAAGACATTTTGGTTTCATCAGGGAGATAAAACAATTAATAAAAAACGAAGACAGGAACAAAGAATTAAGTATAAATATGGTTAAAAGAAACTACAAATAAAAAATAATTTCTACACTGAGGCGGCAGAACTTGATTAAATTATTTTAAGAAATATATTTTTTTAATATTTGTAGAAATTTATTTATTGGACTTTTCTTGATTTAAATAAATGTATATGTTGTATACCTCTTCAATAATAACTGGGCCTAATCCATTCAAACTTTGTACTTTTTTATTTTCTTGTATGCATAGTATCAAGAAAGTACAGTTATCGTAAAAAGAAAAATTCTAGATTTTATAGAATTTAAAAATTTTAGATCTGTTTTTTCGAAAATAACAATTTTGGAAAATGTCCGACTGTCTGTCTATAATAAAAATAACTCAAACACTTTCAGCCAGACGATTGGAATTTGAAATTTGGTCTTTCAACCGAATTTCCGGATACCTATCAAATTTTGAGTCTAGTATGTTCAAAGGAAGAATGTCTATCCGAATGTTCGAATTAAGTTAATAAGATAATTACAAACGAAGAGAGTTATATAAATGAAATTCGTAAAAATAAAAGAAACTTGAGAATGCAAAAATAGATTTTACAAAAGAAAATATTAAACATAAAATAATTTTATTCCGGTTGAAGAAGATTATCATTTAGTTGAGGATAAAAATATTTTTTATCACTTTTTATAACCGATGTTTGGTTCTAAAACTTATTATAATTCCAAGAACTTGCAAATCACATTGAAGAGCGATTAGAAGGCTTTTCACCTGCAGTTCTGAATAACTCCAAAATTTGTTTATATCAAATAAAGAAAAAAGTTTTTAGGGAAATCTTAAAATAAACCACCTCTACTAATTAGAGTAATAAAAAATTAGTGATTTTTACGAAATCTACCATAAGATTTTTTATTTGTTTTCTGTTTTTTTTTTTATTGGTTTTATATTTGAATTTTTTTATCTGCTTTGCAATTTATTATTTAGCTATTTTTAGCTAAAATCTGATTCGCTAAAAACTTGGTTGTGTTTATTTTCAAATAAGTCTCTAGTGATTAACTAAATATTTAATAATAAATATTAAGTTCAAAAAATATTTAAGATTTTATAAATAAAATAGTTCTTTACCGTTAACCGGGCGCAGAGAGAAATCGCCAAATAAGGTTGAATTCCGCCAAATTTGTCGCCATGTGATATATATGTTTGGACATTCGCTTCGCTTGGCGTCTTGAAGCGCGTTTGGTTCACACAGGCGGCATTTGTACCCGGATAATGGAAAAGTATCAATAAAATATATTAAAAAAATATTTCTGAGCATTAAATTTTGGCAGGCATGAAAGTTTTATTACTTTAGCCGCTTTAAACCTGTTCTACACATTGTGTATGTGAGTTATCCTGATATAATCACAGTATTACTAAAAACATAATTCCGGATAATCTATATTCTAACAGTCACCGCACTATAATTTCTCATTTATTTTTAATATGAACCAGAATTTTTTCCCCTTAGACTTTAAAGATGAAAGAAATTTCGCAATTAATATTTCACGGAATAATAAAAACTGTTTAAATTTCGAGTTAATGGCAAAATCTATTGTTAAAAATAATTTAAAAATTAATAAATAGCACAAAAATTCAAGAAAAATTTGCATGATTAAAATTTCTATTGAAAAAATACATTCTAAGATAGCACAGAAATTCATTTTCAACATCAATGCTTTCGAAAGTTATTTGGGAAATAAATCCAATAATCTCTTTTAAACTTTAAATGACTATAATTTGTGATAAAATAAGTCTCATTAAGTGCACATTACCTTCCTCCAAAATATATCGCTGCTAAATTTTATAGCCCTAGTTTATATGGTCCATCCTTTCTTTAATTATCTACACTCACGAATTCTATTTGCTGCCAATACACGATTACATTACGTAGCTTCTTGGTAGACTGATGGTAGTAGCTTCTTTGAGATTTTCTTTTTAATTAATTAAAATTCTTATTAAAAATTCAAATAAAAATAGATAGATGCACGTTTCTGGCCTTTATTGTATAAACGCGTTTAAAATTTGGTAGCTGTAGGACGAACTGTCTGGCCTGTAGAGAGACATCACAAACACATTGAATATTATTACAAATTGGTAATTTTTTTTTTTTTTTTTTTTTTTTTGGAAATTTTAAATATGCACCAGAATATAGAAAATCTAGATTTAATAAAAATAATATTTTAATAAACTTTTTTTGCAGCATTGCTTGTTTTTGTATCACCGTCACTGATAATTGTTAATGACATTTAAAACTCTGTAGTCACAATGTTCCATAAAAATTTTCTACACATTTTTTAATAATTAACAATAATCGATATTCTTTTCTATTTTCGTTGTAATCAACTCGATTTCTATTTATTAGGTGATATTAAAAGTATATTTGAAGGTATTTTTATTTATATCAGAAACAAAATCAACTTACATTGTAAAAGGGAAAACAATCTTAAATTCGAATTTATTTTAATATTCATAATAATTTTTCTAATTTTTAAATTTACATTGGATTTCAATCAGTTTATATATTTTAACTTTGATACTAAAAATAACACCAACTCTTGAACCTGTTGTGTGTTTTTAAATCCGATGAAAAGGAAAGGGGATTAATCACATTTGCTATTCATTAAATGAAATGCAGTCCTTAAGTTAAATGAGTACATTTGCGAAATCTGCTCATTTTACAGAAAAATCATTCAAATTAATTAGCCATTTAATTTAATTGCTTTAATTACGCGTTTTGACGATTCGAAATTCCTCTTAATTTCATTCTTATTGTATCTGGAAATGAAAGTTCTTTGTAAGTGTCTAGTAAAAAAATTAGTGGATTTGCGAATTGTCACCTATCGGGGATTATCGTGGCAACAATTAAAGACATGGGGGTAGCAGAACGCATATTGAATCGATTTTAAAGAATTTTATTGCACTGTTTAGAATAGAGGTTCTTAAACTTTGAATAGTGAAACAAAACGAAGTCAATGAAAACTTGATTGTTCAATCATTTGGGAAACTCTCCAATATCGTGCAAAAGTGATTTATAAAATGTTGTTGGAACAAAAAAACTTCCGAATAGATATATTTATTTAAATCTTTTTGTGTTAATTTTTTATTTCTTCTCTACGCATACTTTGTTTGGCGTATCGTACATTTTGTGGCAAAATAGAGTCACAAGTTGATAAAGTTTAAGGTAATCATTTTTAATAAATTAATTTTTTTTTATTAAAAGAAATATCTGGAGACCCATAACAAAGGAGAATGATTAAACAATGAAAACTGTTGTATTAGCAGTTCCCGTGCGGCGTTGCCCGTGGCATATTATCCGAGGGAAAAAAATTAACTTTAAACTTGTCTAGTCTCCACCCGGTATAATACGGGCATGTTATGCTCTATCAAACAAACATAAAATTATATTTATAAATTATCAAAAATGGCTACAAAATAATTTATAGTACATTCAGAAATATTAACTGTTCAAAAGATAAAAATGATATGTTCTAGACAAAACCATCCACTAAAAATACACAATAGAAAAGCTGTTTTAAAATTTAAAAATATATAAATAAGTCATTATGTGCACTGTTCCAGTGCACTGTTGTTTATCAACTGTGTATAATTTGATATAATGGTACTCCTCATGAAGTTTTAAAGAGAGACGGTTACATCGCTCAACAGAAGTGCTCCTTCCCTAAGCTCCTTATTTCTGATATTCCCTAACCGAACGTTTCTTTTCTCTTCATTTTCCTTATCCCACAACAAACCAAACTTTTTGGTATTTAATATGTTCCGGCCAAGATTTAATTTCCTTTCTTTTGACATAATGAGACTTGAATCGCGGTTGAAAGTCACACGTCAACAAAGAAAAGTATCGCATATGCAAACTACAGCTCTTGCTGTTTGTACATGCACAGTTTCTGAGTATGAGAGAAATAATTGAAAATCCCTTTTTTTATTTTGACATGACTTAAATATACTAAAATATATGCTCTACAAAACCTACCTTCAGCTGCCTTTCCCAATAGATGATTTGTTGTTGTCGTGTAAGTGTTTTTCACGGAAAGAGGGTGCAGTAGCTTCTGAGGGTAAAGACCCCTGAGCACCCAGAGGGCAGAAGTCTGACTTCTAGCTCACACACACGACACAGCCCTTTTTAGGGGTGGTCGAATTCATTCATACACTCATTCATCCATCAACAAGTCAGAATTTAGATCCAAATCAGAGACCGACTCATCCCTGATTCAGTATCCCCAGAGGTATCGTTTTGTTATGGGAACTTAGAGGACTTTGCAGTCTCGACATATTTAACGTGCCCCAAATGCCATTAGCCAACACGGCGGTCTTTGGCCAAGACGAGGACAGACCCCGAGACCTTGCGGTTACGAGACTGACGCTCTACCAACTAGGCTACCGCGGCTAATAAATGCTTTACAAAATGGTATAAATATCTCCAATATTCGTTCACTATTCCTCGCGTTTTTGTGGTTCAAATAGACAGATTATTCAGCAGATTTCATTTTATACTATGTTTAGATTAGAAAGCAACACTAACTGGATACAACTCGCCTGAAAATTATCTTGTTAAAATTAAAATAAAAGAACTCTGAAAAATTTCAATGCTTTTATTCTGAACCCAAAATGGTTTCTTGGAATATAAGTTTGGTTTCTTGATAAAATAAGCAGTCTTTAATCAAAAATCTGTTATTATTAATTTTATAGGAATGGGAAATTAGTTTTGATCAAAATCACAAGCCAGATGATTACATGCATATGGAATAAAAATTTAATTACGTTTATAGAATATTTGCTAGTAAAATTATTTGAAAATAATAGAATAACCATCGAGAACATAGAAAATGCGCAAAATCTAAGAATTCTAACATATCAAGAAGTTAGAAAAGAATTGATCAAGAAATTGTTTCATAAACATAAAGCATGTTAAACAAAAGTGCATTAAAAAAAGACAATAAACAAACATTCTAACGCAACTCAGCCACAAATTGATTTCATTCGCTTACGACCTCTTTAATTTTCCATTAAAAGAAATTAGATTGTACTTCTTACTTTACTGCAGCATTTTTTTTTTCCTTCGCTCAAAAGAGTTCCTTTGCGAGAAAGTTGAATAACAGCTAACATTTTATCGATCTTGTAACCGTATACTTTTTAATAAGTTTAAAAGTTATACTTTTATAGATATTAAAGTTCAAATGCATTATATAATTTGCACTCTCAAACTACCATAAGCAATTGCAAAAACTATGTCTCTGGTTGCAGTAATAAGTAAGCTATATTACTGATTCTCCGTCCCGCCCGAAGTTACTCGGAAATAAATACTGAATTACAGGACCGCAGCTACAGCAATATTGGCAGGAGCTGTGGTTGAGTCCTAAGTGCCATCACCGGCCACGATACAACCCACCCCGTAGGAAGTACGTTCCATCAACGATGGGAGGAGCTAGATTGCCCCACTTTTATTGTATTTACCAAGTTGGCGAGATCCATCCACCGTGCCTGAAAATTTCATCCCCGATTATGATGTGCTAACCGGGAGCTATAATAATAATAAGTAAAAGATATGTCTTTGTTAGAATAAACAGCTGCGGCATTTTTTTCAGATAACCAGAAAAAACTATAAAATGATAATCTTTCTCACATAGCACCTTTTTTATTTTGTTGCTCGCTTATCCTATAATTACTTTAAGAGCTTTATTGAAAAACTTTAATTTTTTTATTATAAATTTCTAATATTAATGACTTAAGATGCTATGCTAAAAAATAATTAGAAAGTTCTACGTCTTTACAGTGATTGCAAGTTATGCATTTTTCTGGTTTAGTTTTAAATATTTTTTGAAGTAGCAGCCATCTTTGGCTAAAATACGACAATTAGCCAAGGATGGCTAATTGTCGTATTTAATACAGATGTTCACATTTGATATTGATGTTCGTATTTAATGTTGTATGTTCGCATTTAATATTGATGTTAGTAAGTTAACTGACATCAATAAGATATATCAATCTGCGCCAAATATATTACTACGGAATCTTGAGAATTCAAAAGAAACCATCGAAATGCTAATTGTAATGAGACTTCGAATAAGAGAGTAGAAAAGTCACAGAAATTTGACAAACTAAAATTTGCTTTAACGGAGAGAAAATGTTAGTTTGGGGAAAGTATGTACTTCAGAAAAGTAATACTTGAAGTATTAACTTGATTTCTGTCTGGGAATTTATATTTTTATCACACATTCCATAGACCGTTTCTAAGACTGTTTTGGCAAATAAAACTTTGACTTTTAGCGAAATTCGGTTGTCATTGTAAAACATTTTCTCTGATATCTATTTATTTAAACTATCTTCTATTCTGTTTTTTTAGCTACAATAAGTCTATATTAATATAATACAAACTTAAAATTAATTTTTAAAAATTTACACTAAGCTATTTTTTTAAAGCAAGGTTCCGGGGTTTAAAAAATAGAGAACATATTAGGTTGTTCGGAAAGTAATTTCGTTTTTTCCTGACAAAGGATTTAATTGCATTTTTCGCACCCAATTTCATACTTAAACCGCAAAATCATTTTATGTTTTAAGAGCTGATACAGCAAGGCTTGAGTGTGAAAAAGTGCAGCTGATTCTTCGCAGTAGTTTTTGGATGGTGCCCTTTTAAATATGGAGAGCAATAAACAGCATTTTCGTCATTTTTTTCTTTTTTGCTATAAAAGGTAAAAATGCTGTTCAAGCCAGAAATAAATTAGCCAATTTGTGTGGAGAAGATGTGTTAACAGTACATCAGTACCAGAACCGATTTGCAAAATTTTTCCTTCAAATGAGGAGGCCAAAAACCACCTCGATCAGTTTTTTTTTTCAGCAAAGACCAAAACTTTTATGAGCGTGTAATCATGTTACTACCAAAAATATGGCAAAAGGTATTAGACCAGAATGGCAATTTTATAATTTAATAAATAATTTATTCATTAAACGAAAATTTCTTTTCATTTTGACAAAAAAAATACGAAATGACTTTCCGAACAACCCAATAAATTGGCAATATTTCATAGTAAATATTTTTTCTTTGGTATTTATTTCCAGATATTTTATCTAATTTAATGATAGTCTGTGTTATTATTTTATTCCATTCACATTGAATATTAAGCGAACTAGAACTGTAACTGTCCTATGAATTTACTTATTACATTTTGAACTGCTGGCGAATTAAAAATAAATCATCCAGTGAAATTTCTGATGAAATTCTGATCATTTAATTCAAAATATTGCCTAATATCTAGGATCATTTTTCCCATGGCATCGGATTTGCATTAATTTATCTAAATCAGAGCATTTTAAATTGGTTTAAATGGAAAATTAAACTGCCAGATTGTACAAACAACTTTCAGCTGCCGGAAAATAAATTATGGAAGCAAAATGGGTATTACGAAGAAATGTTTTGAACTTTAAAGATAAAATTGTAATTCTTAATCGATATGAAAACTTACCTAATTTGAGTCAACACAAAGTTCTACCTCTATTGAAAATTTGTCAATTTCTTTGGAAAATTTTGGTTAATCTTGAGTAGTGGGTAATCAAGCAATGAGATTGAGGCCAGAAGAGATGAGTCGGTGAAGAAGTAGTCAACAATCGTTGAAATGAGTCAAAGATTTGATAATTTGTAACCCGAACAGACATTGTTCATTAATTTTTTTAAGTAGTACAACTACGAACAATGTATAAATAAACTGTTAAGGTCAATTGTCAAAATGCAACAATTAATGCTTTGTTTATCATTTTTGAAATAAATATTTTTTTTATTTCTTTTGTTGTGAGCGACTTACAGTAACCATTAAATATATTACATTACCATTATTAAATTATATATATTATTACATTTAACATAATGATATCTTATTGCCAAATTGTTAATGTAATTATAAGACACGATCGGCAACATCAATTTATGATTCATTTAAGGAAAATAATCGATGTATATATTTTTTATTTTTTTGGACTCTTGACTGTATATCGTGTTTTTTAATATGAAATAAACGAAGAAGTCAAAGAAAGAACCAATCAACTACAAATTCATAACTCGAGGTAAGATTATTGTGTTTCCAAAAAGAATTTGCAATAGGCTTCATGGTATGCTTAAACATGCTATGAATATAAACAACAAATAGGAACAACCACTTATAAAAAAGGATTCTTCTCTTTCTACAAAGCTCTGATTTAATAGATACTCGATCTTGTGTGCCTCTAACATACCATTTTTACTTTATATGTAAAGACAAAATTCTAGAATCGTAAAACATTCGAACAAATGTACGTCATCTCGTTCGATCTATTTGTGATACTTTTAACTTTTAAATACATTGCATTAGATGAAGGAAATTTAGTAAATGGACACAAGACCAAATCTATCAAAGGTTGTTAGATCTGAATCGATACTTTTCCGTCATACAGAAACAAGATGTCGCCAATATGAGCCAAACGCGAGTCAAGTCGCCAAACGAAGCGAATGACAAAAAAAAAAGTCGCCATTGTGATTATAACGCGAACAAAGTCGCCAGGTGTAACTACGTGAAATTTGACGCAATTTTGCATTTTTTTGGGGGGGGAGGGGGGAGCGATTCTTTCGCTGTGCCCGTATAACAGAAAGGTACCTCTCAATCAAATTTTGGATAAAATCCATTCAAAAACATCTTTTCTGTCCGATTATTTGAGTGCAAGAGAACACGATAATTAGAAAATAAAAAACACAGATAAAATTTGGTACACAAGTTAAGCAGTTAAAATGTAAAACCATTTCAATTTTGGCACCGAATCCGTCAAAATGGTTGACCTTTTATCAGTTTTGTTCTCTTTCGTGCAAGTAAATAACATTTTTATTTCTTACCGCATACCTGAACTACATTGCTCATAAAACTCAGAAATCATCAAAATTTGGATTCCTCTTTCAAATGAGATGAGAAGATCTCAATTTTGCAACTGTTGTTTTTTTTTTTTCTATTTGATCTGGATTTGTGGTGTTCAATTTTAAAGCAGAGACGTTCTTAAATATCTTTATGGCTTATCAGTAATAAAATAATCCTTAATAAGTAATAATAATCCAGTAATAATAATCCTTTAAAGGGAAAGGTAATCTAACTTAATTATTATCAGTAATATATATATATATATATATATAATTGTCCAGTGGCGTTTGTGAAACTTATAATTCAAAAACCTTACAATTTAAATAAATGAAATTTGCTTCACAAGTTTAATATCTAAACTGTAGATTCCTATAAATTTTCAACGAAATGTGTTCAAGAATTGACCATCGTCGAGGTATAAGAATGCATGTAAAAGAAGTAATTTCAAAAAGCAATGACTTAAATGGACAAAGTTTGGTATGTGATCTTACGATTATAATTATAGTCATATTTTAAATATTGCTTTCAATAGTTGCGGAAAAAATGTACCCAAAATATATTTTCAATTTTGGGTAATAGGGTTTTTCATTAACCCTATTACAATAATTATTAGTCAGAAACAAATCGTCGAAGATTGCATGACAAAATCATTAAAAATACTAGATTGTCAAAGATTGGTGTTTTGTAACTATTGTTGGAAGTGTTATAAAATTAATCAACGAATATCAATTTTATTTACATAATATGAAACATGTAAGTTTCATATGTAGAATCCCGAAAATAAAAACGTGAGCGTCGTATCGTTCATGAAATTACCAAAATTCTTCATTTGTTGCCAGTTGATTATTGTAAATTAATCATCTACATACAAAAATATAACTTTAGCATCTGATTGCAAGATGCATTCTCAACGCAATAAGAATGCTCCCTTCCCATTTCTTAAAATGTCCGTCGTAAATTTCGTCTTTTCCCTGTTAAAAAAAGCATTCTGCCCCATTTTAGACTTAGAAGTCAGAGTAATAAAAAGAATTCCCCAAATGTATTCAAAAAGAATGCTGCAAGGTATTTGAAATTTGCGGAAACAGATAATGTTGGGATGTATCATCTCAAGGTCAGTTCGTAAAATGATTGAATTTTCTTTACTCAAAACATTCTTTAAGAATACCACAATTCATACCGCAACAAAGCAATCTTTCCTATTAAGTGTTGGAATTTACCCAATCAAGAGAAAACTATTTATTGCTAAAGCCTACTTTTTTTACTTTTCTAAGAAAGCATACGTTAGTATAAAATTAACTATAATAAACTCCCAAATTTCCTCCGAATCAGGCAGCCCGCTAACCGTGGATAATCCATAAAATGGTCGAAACGTTAAGTAAATGGACATCAAAATGCTTTAGTTCAAATTTTAAATCTTGTTGCAGAATCACGCATATATGGTTGTGAATGATTTAAAACCATTCATAAGCTTTCTTTTACTTACTAATACAGCAGTGTTCCATTCCGATTTACAGTTCATATATTGGATATAAATATTTCACTTATATTTTCACTCAGATTATAAATTATGAAATTACATGTGAAAGATAAATATTCTATCTATTTTATTTAGTATAATTATTATTCACTAGATGCCTCAGAAGACTAGGTAATTCGCCAAGAATATTGGTTATAGTTGTTTTTAGACGAATCATTTAGATGTAATGGTCACGATTCTCTCATTGTTTGACATTAAACTCGAGTTATTTTAATAGTCTTACTTAAGGCCGAAGCGAAAAGTGTTCCTTTTTTAATAATGTGGGAAAACTTTTTTATTTTGGTTTGAAGGTTTTGAAGCCATAGAACACGGACAGAAAGCGATTAATCGCTATTGAGGCATAAATTCTTCACTTTTAGGGGCATTAGAAAATGATAAATAAGGTTGTCGTGTTGCGCGACTTATCGCCAACAAAAAGTTTCAAAAGGAGACGAATGTCCCTTATGTATTCTCCTATCGTACGCGATTCTCTTTTCTGACCAATAAAGTGATGATCGTAAGAAGTTATCACCCGAAGAAGCGTAGAGAAGAAAAGTAAAAGTATCGTGAGCTTATATAAATTTTTTCTAGCAATTTTCAATTCTTTCATAAAGGTAATGCAGCTTAAGCGATATTGAAAGGAAGAAGTGTATCCTTTTTTTAAATACTAAGAAATGCGTAATCTGATAGTCAGGTGATTGTTTCAAACCGATTAAGCTGGTCAATGACTCAAATTAATGTAATAAAACAATGGCTTAAAAATAATGTTCACAAATAATAACTTGAAATTTGTGATAGATTTCCATTTTTATTATTATTATTATTGACTAAAAAATTATAACCAATCGAAACCATGACAAATAATTTCTATTCATTATCAGCAATAGGAAATCATTATAAATGGTGGTCATGTCGAATCGGACTATATAAGCAAAAATAGATCTAAAAACATATTTCTGAAATTTAATAACATTGCGGAAAACTTACACCTAAAATAAAAATTATAATCAAAAAGCGTCATGAAATCAGTGAAAACTCTACTCATTTATCATTATATGTTTACGATAAAATTGTATTTTGATTCTCACGGTAGAAAAATGGATATCAATAAAAATCATTCATTTAATTCCCGTAATTCTAGTTTTCAGTGCAAAACAATTAGAACGCGAAATTTGAACTTGTTTATAATTTTGTTAAAATCGTGATGTTATTTTAGAAAAAAGGTCAATAGTCTCTGCTAAAACATACGATATTTGTTGTTGCCAGCAACACCTGATAAACTATCCTTTCTTTATTTCGAGATATCAGATTTATCGCTCTCGTGTTTCATTAGATTTAATTTGATCTATAAATTAGTTCAAAACATATCATGAAAACTATTGAGCTTATTTTCTAAAATTAAGTATCGATATCTATACTAATATATAGATGTGAAAGTTTGAATGGAAGGATGGATGTTTGTTTCTCCATCACGCCAGAACGGCTGAACAGAATTGGACGAAATTTAGCACAAAGATAAATTATATTTATATTAGTTACATAGTAGTAATAAAACATAGGCTACTTTCTAATCCGATTAATTGAGTGGTTAATTTTTTATTAATTAAAAACTAACTTACGCGCCAAAAAGCTGAGACCAAATCCAACCAAAGATAAGTTAGGCACCTATTTTTTTCCCCCAGTAGAGTTGAGATTAGGCTTAGAATTTCGACAGATTCTTTAAAACGATTCCATTTTCTTTGCGTTTGATGTATTTAAAATCAAATGCTGTTAATTAAATGATGTTTCGGATTCATTCTGAAATACTTTTAAATTGAGAAAAAAAAGAAAATTTTTAATCTGTATTGCATTACCCCAACTGGCGTTGGAAAGTCAGACCTGTGCGTTACACCAACTAACATTGAAAGTTCGCCCGTGATAGCTGACAACTTTGTTTTCATTTAAATTCAACGTTTAATAATTATGTTTATAACACTGTTGTAGCTATCACCATCTCGATCCATAAATAAAATGGATTTGGCCGGACTTGATTTGCTGTTTTTATTTTGGCTATACAATGTAAATAATTTTTAGCTCCTGTGTTTTCATTATTATATTGTATTTGTTTTATATTTTTCGTAAATGCTTTTACCTTTAAATGTATCGTAGTTAGGTTAATTACATTTTTTTATTTGTCATTATTTGATAGTTTTTCGCACATATACATCAAAACCTTCACGCGAACAGAGACTCGGGTGATATCTAGTAGAAAATAAGTTACTTTAGTTTCAATACAATCAAGGAGGAGTAAAAATAAATAATAAAGATGTGCATAAAATAATATTAGTTGTAGTGTAGATAACAACAAGGGATATTACTTTTGTATGTATTTAGAATAAAATTTTATCATTCAACATAATCGGATAATATTAAAAAAAACATAACTGAGTTTGTTAAAATATATTTTAAAACAACATGTACCTTTCTTCTGCTTCTATGTTTATATGATCTTTTGCTTCAGACTCAAACGTCGTTTTAACCCTTCTTTGTGTGTGTGTGTGTAAAATAAATCAGGGTGGTGATATAATTCATGTTCTAGATTAAAGCAAAAATGTTTTAAAAAAGCCTACTGTAAATATTTAATTATAAACTAATTAGAAAACACTATGATTCAAATATCCATCGTTATGCAAATTTACATGTTACGCTCAATACAAAATCTTCAGTGGCCCCCTCTTTTCTAAATTTCTCCACTGATTATGGCTTTTATTAGAAAAAGAAAGATTGGTTGTTTAAAAAATATATTCAAGAGATCATACGTTTCTCCCAACCACAACATACAACGAAATGACAAGTTCAAACGCGCTACAATATTTGCGACATTTGGTGTTTTTTTTTTTTTTTTTACAGCTGCGTTTTTTATTACGTAATAGTCGCGAAAAAAGTTGCATAATACTTTCATTTAAGATGAAATAATCAACTTTTCTTTTCTGTAATTTTTATTTTTTTTTCTTGGAAAGTCTGTTTTCTCGACATTCAATACATATTTTTTTTTAAACAAAAAAAAAACCTCAAATAAAAAAAATTTAAAAATAAGTCCGCCGAAATTGGCGCCAAAGACGCGCGTTTGGTGTGCAAATGAAATCAAAGTTCTTGGAAATCTGTTCAGGAGCGTTTTACTCTACCCTGATTCGTAGTAATTCTAGGAAAGTGACAAATAGTTTGTGATGTTGAAAGGGTTCTCTGTGGCTCTGATTCAGTAATAATAAAACCACAAGTAAATATTTAAAATAAAACAAATTTAACCTGACTTTTTGATTGTTTTTTTATTTTAGTTTATTGTGTAAACGACTACTGATGTTTTTTGTTAAGTTTTTATTCTTCAAGCTTTTTTTTAAATTCTTTAAATCCGTATTTTCTACATTCTGTCAAGATACCAAACAGGGTTTATAAAACAATTTTAACGTATTATCATAGAAATTTCTTTCAAATCCTTTAACATTTGAGTGGAGAAACTATTAATAAAAACTTCAAAATCAGCCAAAATAAAGGTTGTATGACTTGATCCTGACCGATTAAATAAATAGCATTTCAGAGAATTCTTTCATTTACAGCCATATTTATGCATAAGAACAATTTGTTCTAATATAGTTTAAATATTTTATATTTACACAACAGTTGAAGGTTTATGGGAAAAAAGTTCTCCATCAATTAGGAAAATTAACATCACAAAACGTTAACAGGGTGTTAGTCAGCACGGCCTCTTCAAGATGGAGCGTAAAATGCCAAAGTCCAAAAAATCTCTGCTCCCTCAAAGAATAACCCTCATTTTATCCCTGTCCAAACTCCGTCTTCTCATCTCCCATTCGTGCATGTGAGCCGTCTATTGGTCAATCGTTCAATCAATGTGGTGGTAAGTTCATAAGCCAGATAACAACTTCCGGACACGAGGGAACACTTTGCGGTTATGTTACGCTGTTACGGACCCAATGGTCCCAAGTGCGAACCTCAAGAATGCACAACCCATTGACGATGCGTATGAATGGTCAAATTCCCTCTAATAATTGCGCGTCTTTTTTATTCGGAAATTCCTTGCGCAAAGGATGTACAAACCGTCTTGATAGGGTTAAGTAAAAGTTATTAATCTGCCATAAAAATTCATTTGTAAAAAAAAAAAAAAATACTATGTAGATAAATATTTTATGAATTATAAAACGGTAAGATAATATTAAGGCTTCTTCAAATATAATAAATTAGTTTATCTGAACAGAAATTCGATGTTTGTAATGTTGCGCGCAAACGTGGATGTTGTGAAATGATGAGTAAATTAATATATTATTACATAAATCAATTTCAAAGAAACATTATTATAAAATAAACTGCAATAAATCATTAATAAATTGAATAAACTAAATATGTATTGAAAGGTGGGAATAAATTGACCAGTTTATTAGCTCTTTACACTCAGTAAGGTAATCCGAAGTATAATTATTCACCTAATACAAGGTGAATAATAATAATATATATATATATATCCGACTACGTTAAAAACACTAGTTGGCGACCACATTGGCGATTTTTTAAAAGTGTTATTTCTTGTAATTCATACTTTTCTCTTTCCAAAACAATTTGTTTTTTCTTAGAAAAGGATGGTCTAACCTATTATCTAGAGGAATTTTAAGCAAAATTTTTTTTTCACCTAAAATTTGTCTTTCACTTCAATTTAAATTTTCTTAAATATTATCTACAATTAACATGATATCCCAAAAACTAATAGAGGTATTTACATAAAATTTTCAGCTTGTGTTTTAATATGGGCAATGAAATGAACCAAAAGTTATAATGTTGGTGGAATACTTTTTCTGTTATAGGTGTTTTTAGAAAAATTCAGTTGCGAATTTATGGAAAAAATGCATATATGCGTATATTTTCACCCATAACTTTGTATCTCAAAATGTTTTTTAGATTTTGGTTCTTCATTTCATTCATTATTATATTCTATAACTTGTGTACAAAGAAGAATAGGATTGTTGTATCACAACTTTGTGTAGAATGTTAACCGTTTTGATTAAATTTCACTAAAATTTACAACAAATTTTCGTATTTCTCAAAATATATTATATTCTCAAATAATGTTTTTGTATTTATAGGGTTTATAATTGATAATACATCTAAAAACCAAAAATAGTTTTTTTTAAATCAAATTTTTCAAAATTTTTCCTTCAAATGTAGTCAGTTACCTTAAGTTGAATTTCCCCAAAACATTAGACGACATCTTTTCACTCTTCTGTAGGCGTTTTTAACAATTAAAGTTGAAAAATAAATAAAACGTCAACATGAAGTTCCATCTTGAATGGTGAGTGAGAGGCATAACCTGAGTGGAAAGAAATCTCTCGTATTGCTCATTGTCTGCGACCGCAAATTACGTAAATCTGCAACTGATTACAGAAATGCCAATGGAATTGTTAGTACTTGGGCGTATCAACTGCAGTATCTTATACTTGAAAGTAAAGAAAGAATATACGAAAAATGCAAATAAATCACTGCTTCTTTTCTCTCATTTTTATACGAAATAAAAAGTATTATGGAGATTAAAAAAATTAGTACAAATTAGACCCTTTCCATGGCTTCCTTCCTGTATTTTTAGCTTCCACTAGTCAAAAAAAAGTTAACTATAATTAAAAAAATACAACAGACAGACAGATGAATAGAAAGTAGTAGTTACATTTTAATATAAGATTTTTATCAAACTGTTGTTGAAATCTATCTGCTTCTGAACACCAAAACATTACGATTCGGAGGGATGAAACCTATCAATATTAAATCAACATTAATTTTCTTTACTATAGGACTGTACATTTCATTTAAATCAAAACTTATAAAATTTCGATTCTTATTTAAACATGTGCAGAAATAGAATTTTTTGTAATAGAAGTATTGAAATAGAAATAAATATACAGTATAAAATTTAAAAAAAAAAAATATCGGAAAATGAGTTACTCAACGAATTTATTCAATTTAAATTTACAAAAAGATAATAAAAATATCTCAATGTAACTTATAAAATCATTTAATTTAATATAAACGTTTATCAAGTTTTACTGAAACTTTCAGAAATGAATTAGTTTTATTTATTTTAAATAATGTTATGTATTTTTTCCCCTTACAGTAACGCTCACTAGAGGTCACAAAATGTTATCAAATAAGAAGTAAAAGGTAGCGAGATTTTTTTCTTATCATGTGAGATCATGATATTGCTTTCTCTTGAAGTTTTTGGTGCCTTAAAATGTGAAGGCAACAAATTGGCTATTTATCCTTTTTTTTTTTTTCTTTTTTTTTGAGTCGGCTTTCACAGTATAGCTTTTGAAATATCTATCGTTTGCTAATGTAGTTTTATTTTGGAGTCGGCTTTCACAGCACAGCTTTATTATTATTATCTATCGTCTGCTGTCATAGCTTTTCCCTTGGAAATCACAATGTCGTTGCCCAACTCACGCAAAGTTTTTTAAAAATAAACCAAACGTTAAAATATTTTTATTTAATCGATAAAGATAGTTGGTTTAGGGATAATTTCTACTAATTAAAATAGGGTAATTAGAAAATAATGCAAAAGGTTGTCCCATTTAGCGATTTATCGCCAAGTAAAGTTACAACTTGATTTCCAAACTATACATTCTCAGAATTCTTACTAATTGTCTTAATTAATTTAAGTCATTAACTAATTTAAATCGGTTTGAAATAAGCACGAGACTGTCGCGAGAAGCGTCCATATTTAGAAAAATGGATTTTTTTTCGGTCGAGCGCGAAAACTTTGTTTGCCAGCTAGAATAATTGAAAATTAAAGCTAAAAAAATTATATGCACAGAAAGAAAGAGAGGAATATATAGAGAGAGACTGACCGATAAAGAAGTTGTGTGATTCTTTCAAACAAACCGGTTTAAACTGGTTAATCGGTTAATGACTTAAATTAATTGACAAATAATAAAAAATAAAAATGTTCTCACATGATAACTTGAAATGTGCGATAGAATATTTCAGTTTTTTTTGTTGTTATTGTTTCTAAAATAAATTCTACTTAACGATAAAATTATAGATAAATGTCATAGCTATTACTAATTCATTAAAAGATACTTATGAATTAATCTTTTTCTCTCAAACTAACTTCGTTATTCTTAAAGCAGCTGCCTCCCCCCTTCCCCTTTTTTTTTTTTTTTTTGTTCTAGGAAATGTTATCGTACAGTTTTAACTAATGTAATGTAAATGTGCTACTTTTGAAAAAAAAATATTTGTAAAAAGCAAGAAATTCAAAAATTTAAAACTTTAAAAATTTTTAAATGGTGGTATGTAACATGACGTCTTCAATGGAAAATAAATATACTCTTAGACCTAAATTATCTTTATTTTATCAGGAATTTTTTAAAATATTACATCAAAAACTAAAAAAGACATATAACAGCATGACACTATGCCCTCTAAAAAGAAAAAAAAGAACTTAGATATCCGGAATATGCAGAAGAGAAATCTGCTACAATTATTTTTTCACTCTCTTTCTACCCTAGTTTCTTATCTGGGAATTTTCGTGGGGGAAATACTTCTCCCCTCTTAAAATGGATCTTCCCCCTAGAGAAGACACTTAAAGAAAAATCTCCCAAAGTAAAGAAAAAGAAAGTAAGAAGACAGCATTTGACCTACTACTTCACTTTTTTCACTATCTAGCTCTCGCCCGAGTCTCGGCCACCATTGGCTGGAGGCATCCCTCGCTGCCCTACTTAGGAAGTGACGTGTAACGCATGCGCCCTTTACTTTGTCTGGAAAGAAGCTGAGATCAGGTTGCTATATTTGGCATTTTATCACCTACGCTCAACCGATGGCGCGATTTTGAAGTTCCAATTCTGAGATATTCTGCGATTAAATAAATTAAAAGCATATGTTTCAGGATTTAAACAGAAATATTTTAAATGGAATTTTATCATTATAATTCTTTTTATGATGGGACATGTATAGTTAAATTTTTATAAGAAATATGTAGATAACGTTTCTTTTAATATTTATTGGCGGTTTTAAAATTCCGAGTCATGCCCCCAAACCGGTTAACTTAAAAAGCATTGGGGATCGCGAAAATTCAGGTATGATGTAAATGCTCAAAAACTTTCAACATATGAAAACGAATTTAACGATGTCAATTTAATTCAAACTATCATTGAAAGTTGTCGTTTATTTATTTAGTTATAAAGAATCTTTTTAAAATTAGAAAGAAAATCTTTTTAATTAACTTTGTCAGATTGAGGAAGGTCATGCATTTTTTTTTTTTTCGAAAAATGGTCGTGATTACAATATACTTAAGAAGCCTAGCAGTTTTATTTTTAATTGATTTTTAAGTCAATTTTGTGATATTTTTTTCTCGCACTTCTTTAAGCGCTAGATTTTTGAATTTTTATTTGTGTCTTGTTTCTTCTCAATGACAGTATAATGTTTTTTAATTTTCTGAGTTTACGTAAGAGATGACAGATTAATTTAATTTAATTTAATATTTATTAGGTTGGTGCGTATGAAATGTCGGATTCTTAAGTGATTGTATA
>JAPMOQ010021195.1:101642-129854 GCA_026543055.1 Argiope trifasciata | reverse complement strand
GGTATAAGACATGAGAAAATATTCCTGCGTACGGTTTTTATACGCATTTTTTAAATTTTAAAATGCTGTAAAAACTGTTTTTTTTTTTTTTTTTACTGTAAATTTTTAGAAAGCTATAACGAAAATAAAGTCAATATTTCTTTTATTTTTTAATTAAATTTTTAAAAAATCACTTTTCTATCCTTCAAAGTAAATATTTGCCAAATTTCGTAGCTAAACGGTATGGTGTGTTGAGAGCCAGCATATCTCGTACACATAGAAACAAAACTTTTTTTCTTATGTTTACGCATCAAAACTTAGTTAAAACGCCAATACCCTTTCCCGCCAAATACTCTTGCCAACAGATAACATGTTTTTTGCAAACCTAGACTAATTACTCCCTACCCCCTTTTTTCAATGGGCTTAGAGTGATTTATTGGTCTTTTATGACATGTACGAAAGTGGTTAGTACGCATTTGTCCCAATACCCTAAAAATCCATATTCATTGTTTCTTTTAGTATGCGCATGATTAATGGCAAGGAATTTTATTTTCTTACTTGGCATTCCTGTATTTTTCTAAGTTATATTAAATGTCCAGTTTCTCAAATTTTTCTTTCTTCGTTATAAAATCGATGTCGACTAATTGAAATGAAAAACATTATACGAGATGGAAATTATGATTTTCTGTTACTCAGTGGCGTATTAATAGAAAATATTTATATAAGAATTTCATATAAATATTTATATAAGAGAAAACATTTTTATAGAAAATGTTTTCCTTCCAAGAATAAATTTAAATTTCAGATACAAATAATTTTATGATCAGTTAACTCTTTACTGTCAACTCCTTACAATTGCCGCGGTGGCCTGGTGCTAAGGTCCCGGCTCAGGAACCGTAGGGTTTGAGGTTCGAGACTCGATTCCACCGAAGAACCGTCGTGTGAGGGGGTCTCTTGCACTTTAAATCTGTCAGGCCAAACGTCCTCCCTCTGGTGTGGTGTGGTGTGGGTGAAGAGGGAGGTGCCAGTTCAGGTGTCGTCCTCGTCATTTGATAGTGGTTCAAAATGACGAGGTCCGTCCCCAAATAGCCCTCGTGTTGCTTTGGAACGGGACGTTAATATAAATAAACTAAACAAAACCTTACAATTGCAAAAAGTTACATGAAATAATCTATACAACTTGGTAAAATATTTAGGGAAATAAAAGTGTAAAAATGTGTACCACTGTTTTGGGGCATTCTGTATGCATTAGTGATGTACAGATATATTCATTGAATAGAAATAAGTTATTTGCTCCAAGCTGAAATTACCAGTTTCATAGTCAATTAAAAAAAAGAAAGTGATTAATTTACTTTGATTGTTCAAAATCTAAAATAACATGGAATATAAAATTTGATGAAAACGGTAAATAGCAATCTCAAATGTTAATATGTTAATTTACTCGATTTAAATATTAAAAAAAAATTGCTATTAAGTCCCAACCCCCACTTTTTTTAAAGCAAAATAAACTTACCTCTCTCTATTTGTGATATTATGTTTTCAGTTTTATATAGCGTTCAAAATTGTTTGTAGACATCATTTGTTATTTATTTTTTGTAGACATCAAATTACACCATTTATTTGAATTAAGCCGATTCAATATTTCACGAATTCCTAAAATATAAAAGTAATTTGTTTATTATTTGTGCTGTTTAAATATTTCATATTCATACAATTTGTGGAATAATTTATTGCATACTCTATTATTAATTTAAATCATTGTTTTAATATTCACGGTTCGTGATATAGTGATAACTGACAACAAAATAGAATGTTTTATCGTTTTATTCAAAGAATATTTTTTATGAGTTCGTCATATAGTGATAAACGTCAACAGAATAAACTGCTTTATCGTTTTATTTTTAAAAAACATTTTTATAACTTTTCCTTTAAAATACCATGCCAAAATGTTTTTCACATATCACTCAAAAATATTTATTTAAAAATGGTTAAAATTTTAAGTTTTATTTAACCAAAAAAATTAATATTAGTTTTACTGCAATTAAAAATGCAGCTTTGATTTTTATTAAAATGGCAAAATTGTTAATTCCTATTTTTTTTCTACATAATACTTTATTCAGATTTACAAAAAGGTTAAAGTTTATACTCAGCAAACTCAAAAGATAACGTGTGCTAAATAAATAAGGTTGTAATTTAAATTTTGTTCCAGAAAAAAAGAATATATATCTAGAAAAAATAATTTACACTTCTATGAGTTTTTTTTTACGAAATTTGGATGAAGCAAAGCATTTTTTCAAATACAAATTTTTATTTTTACTTTTGCAAAAATGGAACTTTGTATGACGTCTTTTTATTTTTAAATACAAAATTTCTTCTGGTTCATATTTTAAGATATTCTAATAGTTGTTTTTTTTTTTTGTGTGTGTGTGTGAATTGAATTTAATATAATCTTGATCTTTAAGCGATCTTAGAACTATCCGTGTATTGAAATGTATAGAGCCTGATTTTAAAAATGTCATTTTAATTTTCTCTGCGGTAATTATTCTTGTAAATTTAAAAGTAGTTTTCTTTTCTGAAATATCATACTTCTTACTTATTTAATACTTTGTTTTACGGATTCCCTCAATGGCTTCCTGTTTTTAAGAAAGACACCAAACGTTTTCTTAACAGTGTTTTCTTAACGATTAACAAAGCAAAAAAAAATAAAAAAAGTGACTTTGAGAGAAAATCACAATGAAAATTGATTATTTCAATGAAAGAATATTTGAAAAACTAGGTGTCATTAAAATTAGTAACGATAGTAATTCCTGATTTTTAAAAGAGTTGAAAATATCAGTGTTTAAGAGACCAACGGTTATGAAAATGCATTTAAAGTGTATGTGTGTGTTTAAAGGCCTTATCACACGGTGAAATTTCGACAGCACTTTTCCATTTCTACCCTCAAAAACCGGTTAAGCAAGTTTCATAATCGACAACTTTTTCTAACCAGCTAGAAAATGCTGTCCAAAATATTGCCCGCAAACGAAATTCAACCAATCATGTGAAATTTTGAAGTGACGTCCCTTTCGTTGTCGTTTCCTGACTGAAAGTGCCGAAGATATTTTGCCGTGTGATAAGGCCTTAAGTGTACTGTGAGAATGGTTGTAGCTATTGCTTCATAAATGAACATGTGCTTGAAAATGGTAGCCATGCATTTCCTCAGAGCCATATCGAAATTGGACCCTGCAGAAATGGTTAAGTACATTATAAATAAACATGAGTTAAAAAACGTAAATTTAAATAAAAAAAATCCCTCTAAGAATTTTATCACCATCGTATCATTTTATATGAAAACATTATTTTAAAAACAATAACATCGAACAACAATTAAAGAAAGGAAATTTTAAAATAATAATATATATTTTATTGAATTAATTAAATATAAAAATGTAATCAAATTTTTGAATGTATATATGGATGACCCAAAATTAATCTAATAGTAACAATATATATATATATAATATGACATGTGTAATTAATAAAGACAGTTTTGACATTTAATTAATACATTTTGTAGATTAGAGATTTGTAACTCTGAATCCCTTTATCAATTGGAATAGCGTGTTGTATGGAGTTGTAAAATTTGGAAAATTACATTAAAAATGTAAGTAAAATCTTCTTTGAAAAAAGATTTTTACAAAATTTAATCTTCAATAATTATCCAGATTTTCTTTTATGAATTTGTTCAATTTTTATGTGATTAAGATTTTTTTTTTTTAAAGATCATGAAGAGGGGAGCAAAGAAAACTAAAAAAAAAATATACAAAAGGGAAAAGAAAAGTGGCAGTGAGGAAATACTATGAATTTATATAGTTTTATAAAGAACATTGTCAACACAATGCTTTGGTTCTTTTGGGAAAAAAATTAGCCGACTTATCTCAGAAGTTACAGTTGAAGCTCGAGATTGATAGATTAGAAAAGTATCTTCAGAATATAAATTAGAAATTATTGTTTGTATAAATTACGTGAAAAGCTGATTTCGTAAAATTAATAAATTATTATTGTTAATTCGTCAAAAAAAAATGTTGGATTTTAGAAAGCCGCAACTTACCAACGAAATGAATGTGGAAACAAACTCCAAACAATTTTATAGAGAAATTTATTCTGATATTAAGAATTTTAAAAAATGTTCAATAATTTCGCTAAAAAACTACTTTTTAAAGCAATCGCCTACCTTAATTTTTTAAATCGAAATCTCAGGTTACTTCTCATTTCCATGTAAAACCTAACATTTGAAAGCTGTAATCCTGTTCATGTTTCAACATTTTCCCAAACGATTTTTATATTTGATGTGGAAGTGAAGTAACTCTTCAAGGAATTCCTTTCATACAAACATACGATTGGGAAAGCATCGAATATTTCAGGTCCTTCCGGGACATATTCTTGTAAGTGAGCCAAAAATTCTTAAGGGAGAATAAGCGATGAATGGAACTGAGAAAAAGATTCTTGCAACATTGTGTCACAAACAGCGCAAAGATGAAAGAAAATAAACCTTTCAACTGTTTTTTCAGAGCCTGAAAAAGAAGACTTTTACACGAAACGCAAGACCTTCGTGGACCCCTGGGCAAAATGGGCTGTAGTTCAAGAACCCCTGATTTATGCCATTTGACTTAATTACAAACAAAGGCTCGTAAAAACAGACAAGTATGGCTTTTTTTTTTTTTGAATGAAATAATAAAATGTTTTATGGAATGTACGCACGCTAAAAAGTTATAGTAGTGAACTTGTCAGATTTTGTATTTTTCTGTATAGAATATTCTAGATATTCTTGCTGTACTTCACAAATCGTAAAAATTTTGTTTGAGGATTAATCTCCCTAACTTTTTAATAAATGTACTAATGTATTATCAATTACAAGCTATTAAAGAGCAATAGTTAAGAAAGAGCCTTTTAAAATCTGATCTTTGATTGTCCTTTTTGCGATTTGCCTGAGGTATGCAATTAATACAGGAGAATAAGAAAGCCTAATACATTTTTAGACATCTTTTTTTTTAGACATATTGAAATTAAATGTTAAAAGGCAACAGTTGTAATCATATGTTTAAACCATCGCGTTTATACTCTTGAAAAAGTACAGACTGACAACAGATCAATCCCTTACCGGATTGGGTTCAAAATTCGGCATATGTGCATTGTGGATGTTAAATCAGAGCACCAAATTTTATCCATCTAGTTCTCTTCATTCTATAATTTTCATACATTCCGGCTAAAAATTTAATGAAAATTAATTAAGACGGAGAAAGAAAAAGAAATAATTTACAAAACTGATTAGTGCTGAAAAAAGAAATTTTTTCTCGTAGTATAAATTTATTAAGCAATTTTATTTCTGTCAAAATATAGCTTTCACCCTCTTAGACTTTCCTTTCTTAAATACATTGTTTTTTGAAAATATCTACTTGATTTATTAATTAAAATTTAAATACGTGCTATTTAAAATAAATGTTGCTTAAATGTTATAACAATGAAATAAATGAAATACTTATGTAATAATATTATGAAGATTTTGAGTTTTAAAAGAAAATCAAATTTGTCCTCCGCCTCCTCCATAAAAGAAACCGATTTCAATTTAAAATTTATATAAATTGCAACAGTTTACAAATAGTGGAATCAGTTCCTAGCTAGTCTATACTTATAATAAAGCTCAATGTGTGTGTGTGTGTGTGTGTGTGTGTGTGTGTGTGTGTGTGTGTGTGTGTGTGTGTGTGTGTTGGCGCTCTACAGGTCACACCGTTGGACCTACAGCTACCAAATTTGGTACATGTATACCTTGGAGGTTGGGAATGTGCACCTCGGAGCCCTTTTTTCGAATTTTTAATTAGAATTTGAATTAATTAAAATTTAAGCGAAATTTCGACGTTTTTCCGCTATAACTTCCGAAAATATTATTGCACAAACATGATTTTTATATCCATTTAAAGATAAAAAAATTAGCTTTCTAACGGTATCAGAATTTTTAATTTATAACGTAAGCTTCTATTTTTAACGAATTTTTAAAGAAATATTTTAACCATGTTTTTAGCACGTGACTGGATAAAATAAAAGAATGCCGGAAGTTCAAATAAAAAAAAAACTATTATCGCAAATTAAATCTAACGAAATGATACTTTTAGCACGTGACTGGATAAAATAAAAGAAACAAAAAATATGATATTTTCGAAAAAAATAAATAATCGTTTGCAATATCCAAATCATTTATTCAACAAATCTTCTTTATTTATAGTAAACCTGATTGAATTTAGACAGGATATGCATTGAAATCCCGACTTAATGGCATATTTCTATAATCGTTTACAATATCTGTATCATTAATTAAATATATTTTTTTTCTTTTTTCGCTTTCTTTAAAAAAACATATTAAATATTTTGGCAGCATCACGGGAAAAAACATTTTTAATTTCAGGCCAATCAATGCCCGGAATTGTTTCAAGGCTAATGAATATGTGACATAATTGAAAATTTTAGAACGCATTACTCATGGCGAACCAGCTGGTCGCCAAAGGCGGCTAGTATATAAATAAGTATGTATACTAAAGGATCTTAAACTGATCACTTATTGCTTGCCGCAAATGTTTTTTTAAGGTTAAAAAAAAAGATCAAATTCCTTTGAGAAAAAAAATTAAGTTTTCTGAAACGTTCTTAAAATATTTGATAAAATATATAATACTAAGTAATAAGACATAATTTCTTTTTAAAAATGTATATATACATATTGTTTGAAGGGAAAAAAGGACTCAAATACAATAAAAAGAAAAAAATAATAATAATCGAGCTGTATTCATAGAGAAAGAGCATATTTTTTATAAATTTTCATACTATCTTTTGAATGATTGTTCTACCAGTATTTGAAATGATCTCGGTTCGTTGTGTTTTTCTTTTCTAATATCGCTGGTGGTTTTCAAATTCACAAATTTATTGGCATTTTCTTACCTTTTTTTTTATTCCCCCTTTCCTTTCTTTTCTACTCTTTTTTTTCAAAAAAAATATATTTCACAACTTTATATCCAGACATACTGATCACCTCACATTTTGCATCAATCTCTACTTTTATCATTGCTATCATGAATATGCTTTTGCTTTCAGGCTCACATTTCATGTCTTGAATCCGAATATTTCAGATTTTTAAAAAAAAAACTAACCATTTTTAACCTTTTTTACTAAATTTTATGCAATAGAAGAGCATCGATTTGATGCCGGGGCGCCGATAGCAGCCCCGGGCTTCTTCAATACAAAAAAAAAGCAATCCGACTTTCCATGAGGATTTTATCAGTTCTGTTCTTCATCTCAGTTCTTATGTATTTGTCAGATTCCAGACTTGATTTTCTTTATATCAAAGGATATCCGTCACTTCAAAATATCTATTTATGCATCCTGTAAGGAAATTCATTTCAGATGTTTTTTGGTAAAAATTGATACTATTTCATCATTTTCTTTCTTTGTTTTTACTTTCATCTAGTATAGAGCAAGTTTGATAATCATTAAAAAAAAAAATGAGTTCGAGATTTTGATGAATCTCTACATTTTAGACTTCCCTGAGTTTGAAAAAAACGTTTGTGGAACACGAAATTTGTTCCATAACAAAGATAATTCAAAAATGTTTTGAGCTAGATATGATTTGGTATATGGTCTTAACTCCAAATTTGTAGAGTTCCATTAAATTTTAACCAAAATCCTTTCAGAGGAACAAAATCTATCTGGGTGTTCGAATATAAGTTAACTCGATAACTATAAAACGAAGAGGGCTAGGTAAAAAAAAATGGCACACAGATTTAACATATATAGTGCAGACACTTATCAAATTTTGAGCCAAATACAAGATAGCAAATTTACATATTTATATCAAATTTTGAGTGAAATCTGATGAGAGGAAGTCTAACCGGTTGGCTGTTCGTTTATAAGTTAACGCGATAAATACAATAAGCAGGTAAAATTTGGTACACAAATTTAAGATCTATGATGTAGAAAAATGTCAAATTTCGAGCCCAAATTAATTCAATTGATCCTCTGACTCTTTGCACTTTTAGAAACATGTTAACGCAATCATTCAAATTACAATGACTTAAATATATTCAATAAGGAATGGGTTTTTGTATCCACAAATGTAATTTTGCGTAATTTTTTTTGTTTCAGTCGGTGTAGAAAAACGAATCTGAAGCACAAACTCGAACTTCAGATACTATTAACCTCATGTCAGTAATTGATTGCCAAAGAATTAGCAAGATGACACTATAGATTCAGTAAAACTAATTGTTCATAATTTTTGTTGGCCAATGTCGAGCTGCAAGACGTCCTCTGGCATGACAAGTTTATAAGAGAATATGCAAGAAAATTTTAGGTTTACTGGTTTATTAATTTTTTTTGTAGAATATTTGATGCGGCTGCGTAGCCATTTCTAAATAGAACATACATTCTGTGAAGAAAAGAAACTTCAAAGTGAACTTTGATTTTTCTCATTACGATATGCCTAGTTTGAAGGGATCGCACATGCGCAGTGTTTTGTAATGAATTCCCTTCTCGGCAAACTAGACAGCTGCCTAGATCCGATGAGTTAAAATAGGATATAACAAAGTCGATGAAAAAATTGCTATTCATATAGTTTATAAAGTGAACAATTTCTTAATCATCAATTACAAAACCTTAAGATCACAATCTGTGCTTACATTAAATTATTATTTAATAACTTGAAATATATAATTCATTATTTACATATGATATATTAAAATATTAATTATTTATTTAATTCCTTTGCCATATTTAATTTGATGGGTGGCATAGAAAAATTAATATCAATAACATATTTGCTTGAGTTTATTATATTGTTTGACAACGGATTCTAAAACCCTTTACGCTTTTTCGCATATGTTAAGATGAATTTAATTCGTCAAAATAGGGGTGAGAGGAAAGACGAGTGGAGGGGATGTTTACATTTGACAATTAAAAAAAAACTCGGATTATTCGCAGTCTGAATTACATTAATACAGTCAGAAACGACAAGATATTCATATAAGCGTTAAAAAAATATTTTACAAAAAAAGTATCTAATAGAGCGAAAATCAAGATCAAAAAACGACGAAGGATTCCGTAAATGTACTCATCCTTCCGCGTCTGTCCCTTAATGAGATAGAATTGTCCAAAAGTCGTGTTCTCAAAATACTGAAATGAAAATCTGCATATGTGAATATATTGTATAATATTTATAAACTATCATTGTTAATAAATGTTTTTATAAGTAAAACTATTAGCAAACATAATGGTTAATTTTATAGCAATGTCTTGTTTTATTTATCATATTTTAATTGACCAGCGGGTGACCGAGCTCCGCTCGGAGAAAACAGGCATCGAAGCTAACTCGAAGATTTAAATTTTCAATTGTGATTTATCAAAACAGTACATGCCATAAGAAAATTTGTGAAACCATTGGTGAAAAGATAACCAGTTAAAGTGCATCATTGTAAACTATTCTAAACAAAGTTAGAGTTTGGAAAGGGAACTATTCTATACAAAGGTCAAGTAAAGGTAAAGATTGAAGTGTGTTGAAGTTCAATATTTTTGACAAATTTATTTAGAAAAACCAAACATATATACATACATAAGAAACATATTATAAACCTATAACAGCATAACATAAAACTTTATTAGTTCGCCATATTGGCTATAGATGGCAGCACGTTACCGCTTGAAAATTTAAGTAGCCATGATGGCGAACTAATAAAGTTTGAAAATATCCTATCTGTAACTCCGAACTGCTCGACCGTAGCGCTTCAAAACCGGCGCCAATCGATTCCTCGTGGCCAAAAACCCCAGACCCCCAAGTTTACCGGAGTTTATTAATTCTGGGGCGATTTTCGTCTTGGCAACCATTCCTCGTATTATAGTATTAGATTTATAAATTAAAAATATAAATAAAAACAAATGTATAAAAAAATTAAAATTAAATAAAAAAATAAAACTTGTACAAATAATCAAGATGGTGATTAAAGCAATTCATTGAAACATAAAATCATTGATAAATTATAGGCCTAATAATATGGACTGCATAGTTTATAAAATGTTTGAATGTACAATAACTATTTATCCACCTAATGTTCATTCACTAAAATAATTTCAAACTATTTCAATGTCGGAATGGGTTTTTTTTATAATCAAACTCCATAAAATTCAAGAAAAAAAATCACAGAATCGGAGAAATAAAAATCTCAATAACAAATGTTTATTTATGATTTGAATTGTTAATCATTGTGAAATGAATTGTTACTCCAGATGAATAGGATTGTTTATCTCTGTGGAAGAAGAATAGATACATATAAGAAGAATAAACTGATTGCATCAGTGATCTGATTTTATAAGTGAGGAGCTAATTTAATTGCTTACGCATCGACGGTGATAAAATATGTACGTGTGCCGAGGATAAAGACTACATAATATATATTATTCTTTTGTTTTATCTAGTATTTAAAGTTATTTATTATTTGTTTAAGCTTCTATTGAAAGTTCTTTATCCTTTTTCTCTTTTATTATTTTTCTACTAATTTTTGAAGTATTACTTTAGAATCGTTTGATTTTAAAAATTATTTTTTCTTTCTTTACTATTTTTTAAATTTATCTCATATAATTTGAAAGTTATTCGATACTTCTTTAGTAAATTAACTGGCTACAATGTTAAATACGATGCATATCAGTTAATTCGGTAATTTCAAGGATAAAAATACGAGAGAGCAAATCTTTAAATACACAATAAAAAGAATGTAAAATCTTTTATTAAAACTATTTTATCAATGTATTTTAAAGTAGAAAATTATTTTTCTATCCTCAACATGGAAGTTAAAATAAATATTATGAAAACGAAGACAATACTTGTTGTAAATTAAGAAATGTGACTAAAATTCAAGAAAGAAAAAAAACTATTAAGAAAATTGGAACTATAGTCACATTTCATTATTAAAATTTTATACAAAAGAAGGTAAGGATTTTACTTTCTTATAATATTTCTAGTATTTAAATTCATAACCTTCATAATTTTTTTTCGTAATATTTGCTTGACCTCCAAAGGTTTAGATTTAAAAAATTTCTTGTTGTTGATTTTTTAAATATACTGTTAAGGGGTGAGTTTTTAAATTCTGTGTTTGTTATTTAATAGTTTTTAATTTTTATTGTAGTTTTTTATTCGGTGCTTTAGTTATTATAGAGTGATGCAAATGATTTTTCATCGAACAATTCCATCAGATATTAATTTTTATTTAAAGTTAACCGCAGGAATTTCGTCATTATAGATTAAATTTCTTAAAATAAGCTTTTAATTTGTACTCGTAAAAATATTTAATTTTCTGCATACAAGTATTATTATTTTTATGGCACCCAAATTTTTTACTATTTAATTCTTATTATATTCTTAATTTCTTACTGCGGAACACTATCTCTTAAGAATGCAAAGATTTCGTCTATATAGATTAATTTCTTACAACAAGCATTTTTATTTGTACTCTTGTAAATATTTCGTTTTCTTCTTACAAGTATTATTCTTATTGTACCGAAAAATGGTTTACTAATTAATTACTTCTTATAATATTCTTATTATGGAACACTATTTCCTAAAGAATGTCTTTCACGAATATGGTTTTTCAAGAATATTGACTTTGTTCGTCTTGTCTTTTGTCTTTCACGAATATTGTTTTCTTTTATCACAACATCATGAATTATTTTTTATCGATATCCATATAAATATTGATTACGAAATTCAAATCTTTATATAAATGAAGCTTGCCTAAGGAATCAAATCAAAGTTTAAAAAGAAATTCTGTTTTAATGTAAATATAAAATAATCTTAAACAAGAGCAAATATGCTTCCAAGTTTCGCTTTTTTATCTCTCCATATCCAGTGTTTTGAACAATTTTAGTTGAAACGTATATTCTAAATACAATCCGAAGCAAATTAATTTTTTATTAATCATCGAGTAAGTTTTTTTCATTTTATTTATTACTAGCCGCCTTTGGCGACCAGCTGGTTCGCCATGAGTAATGCGTTCTAAAATTTTCTATTAAATCACATATTCATTAGCCTAGAAGTAATTCCGGGAATTGATTGGCCTGAAAGCAATATTTTCTTTAAAATGATGGACGAAAAGTTCTAAAAGAACACCTTTTCCTAATAATGTTCTTTAATTTTATAAATCAATCAGTTTTAACTATCGGTTATGCTTCCAAAATATTAAAAATGTTTTTTTCGATGATGTTGCCAAAATATGAAATATGTTTTTTTTTCAAAGAAAGAGAGAAAGGGAAAAAAGTATTGAATTAATGATACAGATATTGCAAACGATTACATAAATATGCCATTAAGTCCGGATTTCAATGCATATCCTGTCTAAATTAAATCAGGTTTACTGTAAATAAAGATAATTTATGGAATTAATGATACAGATATTGCAAACGATCATAGAATCATTTGCATTTATTTTTGAAAGAAAATATCACATTTTATATTTCTTTTATTTTATCCTGTCACGTGCTGACAGTTGCATTTCTGCAGATTTATTTTGCGATGATAATTTTTTTTATTTGAACTTCCGGCATTATTTTATTTTATCCAGTCACGTGATAAAAACATGGTTAAAATATTTATTTAAAAATTCATTAAAAATAGAAGCTTACGTTATAAATTAAAAAAACTGATACCGTTAGAAAGCTAATTTTTTTAATCTTTAAATTGATGTAAAAATCATGTTTGTGCAATAATATTTTCGGAAGTTATAACGGAAAAACGTCGAAATTTCGCTTAAATTTTAATTCAAATTCTAATTAAAAATTCGAAAAAAGGGCTCCGAGGTGCACATTCCGAACCTCCAAGGTATGCATGTACCAAATTTGGTAGCTGTAGGTCCAACGGTCTGGCCTGTAGAGCGCCAACACACACACACACACACACACACACACACACACACACACACACACACACATTGAGCTTTATTATAAGTATAGATGATATTCATTTTACCTTCTCTTTCACACATACCCCCCCCCCTTTTTTTCAATTTTTTCCCCTTTAAGTTAAAATTATTCATTATATATTTATTCAGTTTTCTTCGTAGTTAAGCTATGCTGTAAAAGCAATAAGAGAAAGCTATCATAAGCAATCGTGGATTTTTAACCTAGGCCCGCCAGATTGTGGAGTCTCATGTAAGTCCATTTAAAGACTTAAAGTTTTAGTAGCTAAAAAGGTTACTTTTTAGTAGCTTAGTTTGTAAAAAATACAAATTAAATAAATTATAAAACTTTATGATAATATTAACTTTAATTAAGTATAACTGGTCAGATTCCAATATGTTTAATTAACTTTTATAAACATTTATTTTCTATGTAGCTTTTACAACATTACTAAAAGCGAAATTCTGCTGTCATGTTATTTTATAGAAACGCGTGCACTGACACTCTGAAATAATAAAATACAGATATCAACAAACATTTTCAAAAATTTAATAAAATTTTGAATTATCGGCATATTTAAAAATATTACGAAATGTGAAACTAAACTTATCGGTTAATCAAGTATCTTTTGATGCACACTACCTAGGCGGCGAAATATTCATATCCGGGCCGAATATAAGATTAGTTATTTACAACATGAGTATTATATAACCGAAGAATAGATTAACATAGTATCAGATGGTTTTTACTTAACTAAATAATACTATGTTATGTAAAGCAAATAAGTAAAACAAAAAAATATTTTAGGGTAAAATTATGTCTACATTAAGAAAAAAAAAATTATAAATATTTGATATGTAAAAAGCTCATATAAAAAAAATATCGAGGATGACAAGCAGTTATCTTCGTCTTATTCTTTAACTCGGGTTATATTTCATATTTCTTATCACTCTTTTATTTTCAAAACTAAAATTTATTAAAATAAGTTATCTAAGATTTAAAATAAGTTATCTGATATTTGAATTGCAGATTTCAGCTATGAACTTTCAGCATAAAAGAAAAGACCTTAACGCCTTAGAAATTCTCTTCTGTCAAAAAGTTTTCAACAAATTGCGTTTAAGATTGTGAATTTGAAATCTACATATGAAGTGTGTTGCTTTTCAAACATGTTAAAAAACTAGTATATGATATAAATTCTTGATAGTTTGACAATGACTAATAGAAAAAGGCAAATAAATTGATAATTCAACAAATATAAATATCGGAATCTAACACACTAACACCACCACCATGCATATACATTCCCATCTTCACCATTCAGCCAAGATTAATATCCAAATTTGAATTATCGAATAAAATGAGCAATAAGTGATCTGAAATATTAATAATTTTTTGTGTGTAATAGTTAATAATAATGGATCTCTCTTTAAAAATTTAATTTGAATAATATTTTAAAAAATTGGCTAAATAATTTTTTTTTCGAGGAATAATGTTTGTCAAAAGAAAATGAATAATCAACAAAGAAGATATTTTCCTGTGTAGGTCACAAGAATTGAAACCAAAACTCTTAAACATCGTATGAGAAAGATACCAAAAGGGAAGAAACTGAGAAAACAAAGACAAACTTGCAATGGGAGTGGGAAAAAAAAAAGCCTTCTAAGTTTAGTCTGCTTTGATTGCAGCTCCAGCGCTTCTAAATTCAAAGGTGAAATAAAAGATAGCTGTCTCCTCAACCGTGAGCACAGTCATCTTCCATGGTCTACACGACAAATCCCCCCAACTTATGTTTGGCTTATTGGTTTATTTCTGGTCTTATTTTTGGGTTTTTATCTCTTTTTTCATATTTCATTGGATTGTCAAAATGATAAAGTAAATAACGAAAATTGAAGTTCCAAAGTGAAAATATAAGAAAATTCGATTAAAAAAATTAAAGGAAAAATTCAATTTTTAAGCTAAATTTAGGATTGCCCCAGCTTTTAATGAACGAAACACCACTTGTCTTAATTATTATGTGAAGTTACGAGATGTATGGTATGATTATGGAAAAATGTATAATACGTTATAACACTTAAAAATGTCAAGAATTTATGCATAAGTTGACACTTTTTACCGAAAGAATAAGTTACTAAAAAGATAACTTTTTTTTTCGTTATTACCATTAAATTTTGCTGTAGACCTTTTTTTTTATTTTTTGTCGTGTCATCCATCCTAATTAAAAATTTAGAATTTAGAAAAATTTATGATAATGGTTAATTTGAAACTCTCAAAGTTTTTTCATGGTAGATGAATCATTTTTAACTTATTAATAAATTTAATTATGTGCTGTGAAATTCTGCAACTTTTTCTCTTGTGCTTTATATTTTCCTATTATAACTGTCTTCATACAAAAAATACTGTTTTCTTTGATTATACACTGGATTTTAGAGTAGACTGTTCAAAATCTTTTTCTCCTGCGCTATATTTTTTACTGGCATTCAGTACTGGTTTCATTTTCTCGAAATTTACTTCATCAGTTCCTTCTTTAATCTATAATTCTCAAACATTTTCAAAATTGTTTTTTCAAATCCATCCTGGCTTAGAGAATGAGTAAATATTTTCAGTAAATCCATTTTTTTTTTTCTTTTGGATTGAATTTTGTGAAATTTAAAAAACCCAAAATTACAAAATAAAAATATAAAGTTATCTTGTCGTCTTTCATTTACCTTTTTTCTAGAATTTCTCAAATTATTGAACAAATTATCTCTTTTAAGTGAAATTCTTTTCCATGAAAACGAAGTGCGAGGAGACCTGTTTGGGAAAAAATCCGTTATGAAAGTGTCGAGTTATTTGTTGATTATTTACAGGTTCATTAACGTAAAATAAATGATCAAAAGTTGTAATGTTCCAGAAAATAGTTATATTTGTTTACTGCTCATAAAAAAATAACTAAAATTAGTAATGTAATCATTATTTAATTTCCGTACTTTTAAACAGTACGCTCTTTTACCTTAATTTTGATATAAGGTTTTTGTAGTGTTATATACCACATCTGTTTTATCCTATATATCTACCACACAGCTGTTTTATAAATATACCACATATCCTCCTAAGCAATGAACCAAAACCGACGAAACTTTTCGCAACTTTCGAAAGCGAATTAATGCAGTTAATTTCCCTAATTCAAAGATTAATGAAATATTAAGGTACTAATTAAGGTAAAATGTAATTACTAATAACCTGTAATTAATTAAACATCAACTTACTTTTTCGATAATGTTAGTTTCAATTCTAAGGAATTTTCTCTTAAACTCATATAATTTCTTCAAGAATGAATAAATAACTGCGTAGATACAAACGATTTTTAAATAAGGAAATCCGTAAACACTTCATTACTAGGTGAAATTCGAGCTCCTCTAACTTTACTTTTTCATCTTTCCATTTCAGCTTTAGAATATTTTTGGAAATATTTTTATTGGTTTTGAAAGAAAGTTTTTGCAAAAATTGGAAGAATATTTTTTTCGCTGTTGAAGAACTGTTATAAGAACACATAAGTAGAATTCTAGAACAGCTCTAAAAAAAGGTTTAGAAACAAATAATTAAAAATTTCTTTCAAAAAAAGGTTTGAGCATGGTTTGCGAATATGGAGAAAACTATTTATCAGCAATTTTTAAAACCATTTGCTTTAACTATCATACTCATTTTCATTAAAAAAAAAGATTTTGTGTTCTAATGTTTGATTCAAAATAAGATTCTACAGAAAAAAAAAATTAGAGGTTGATTCATTTTAATACAGAGCAAAGATAGATAAATTATAGGTAATGTCATATGAATGTTAATTTTTGTGTAAATACCAATTGTAAGCCCTTCAATTACAGATTTCAAAGAAACAAATTCATAGTTCTTAATAATGAGATGATCACTGTCAGAAGAATTCTGGATTAATAAAAAATTCGTCTTAGGAGTGCTTCAATTGAGAAATAAATGACTTTTAATAAAAAAAAAAAACCCTGTTTTAATTATACAGAATATGACAAAATATGCATCATTATTTAAAAATTGTCCATGTAATATTTATATTTAAAAAATATAATTCTAAATCAAACTAGCTTCTTAATATTTACGTGTCGCCAAGATTTATTAATATTAATCATTTCCGAGTGTGACTGTCATGTGATCATGTGATTCAGTGTCTAGTTTCTCCAATCACTACACCCTTTCATCCTTTATATATGTATAATGATTTTTATAATATTGATATTGTTAATATTCCATTTTTGAGATTTTTGTCTGACCTCAGAACTTAAAATTTTTTTGAAATTGGGGATATTTGTACTTCATAGCAAAAATACTCTGAATACAGACTTAATTACGAAAGTTGTTTATTCACAGTTTATTTACAGCATAAAAAAACTTTTCAACTGAAAAAGTGATTTATTTAAAAATTAAAGTTTAACTTTAATTGAGTTAAGGGAAAAAACATGGTGGATTTAAAAAATTTTTACTTAAGGATATTTTTCTTAAATTAAATGTTAAAAAGTTGGGTCTTCATTTATACAAACTAATAATAATAATGACAAAAATTTTTAAAACAAAATACTCACAAATGTTAGTAAAATGTCCAATTAATACTGTTTCATTCAAAAAATATTTAGATAAGTTCATTTCTTTAAATTTTTTTCCCATTCAAATCCTATCGAAGATATCAGTTTTTGCCGATATAAGGAATTCTTTTTTAAAAATTATTCATAAATATTGTTTAAAATTTTCATAGATTTAAATAAATATTTTTAAAAAATGGCTCGACATTACAAAATATTTCTTTAAGTATTCTACAATCTTTGAAAATATTTTTACTTCTTTCAGAATAGGGTTTCTTTCAATTTGCATCTTCTTTTTTTGTTAGTTTAGTCATAATATTTTACTAGGAAAAAAAAAGTAAAATCATTGCAAAGGAAATTATTGATTTAGTATGCTCTGTTTAGATACACTATGCTATTCAAAATTATGTTATTTTCATTCGAATTATTAGTTTTTAAATAAATACTTAAGACATATTTTCTAATTACTTTTTTAAATTTCACATATTTAAGTACGAAGTAAATTTCTAAAGTATTTCTAGTATTAATAGTTATTAAATTCAATAATTCATTGAAAAGGAATAAAACCGGTGATGTGCAATGATACATATTTTCCTTAAATAATTTTAAATTCATCATAATAAACCAATGATTTTCTTGATCGATTTATCATAATAATCATTTTCAGAAAATGGTATGATTGCCATTACTGGTTTAATTAATTTGAAAGTAAAAATAAATGTTTTTGTCTCGAATCACATTCTACTAATACAGCAATGTGTTATATCTGATGAATTAATTTTTTAAAATCATTTTATAAAGATTGTTTATTCTTAATAACACTTTTTTTTAAGTCAAATATTCGTTGTTTCTACATATAGTTGATATTCTGTGGATTGCTAAGAAAAAAATTATTTTTAATCTTTCATTTCTCGCAGACGATTAAAAACAAATGAAAATTTGTGTATCAAAAATTGGCAATAACGAAATAAAATTTTTTTTAGAACTTTATCAATCTTAATCGTTTGATCAACAGATAATTCTGTTTTTTTTTTACATGTATGTCGGTAGAGTAAATTTTTTTTGAAGTCGCAAAATGAATTAATTTTAAATAATCTTCATTTTGTAAAATTGTGTCTAAATTGAACTGCTTGATTTAAAATCTTAAAAACAATGCTGGACTTTACTATCGTAAAAATCTAAAATTATTATTTTCATTTATTTTGCTTCTTAAAAAAGGATACAATGCATGTTTTCTATGAGTTTTATTTTTTAGTTCGTAACAGGAAGATAATGAATGAATTGAGTAATTTTATTTTGAAACTCGGATGTGAAGTTGTAGAAACATTATACTTATATGAAATTGGAAGAATAACAAGAATTGGTCTGGACAATTAAGCTAATTATTGTTCCGATGATTATTTTTGATTCTTCGGCAGAAAATATAAATAGCCTCAGATAATGGCTGCTACTTTTTTCAAAGGTAATTTATTTCCTTTTTAATATTTCATTACAAGTTTATATTTTGTATAGTGTGTTTTATATAAACTTGATTAAAGTTAAAAAATTTTTGTACTTTATTTCATTCTCCCAAAATAATTCTTGTAACAAAACAAAGATATAAACAAAAGGAAAGGAAAAAAAAAGAAAAAGAATTATTATTATTTGTTAAGTTAAAGTCTAACAAAAATTGTTAATTGAAATTAAGACTTTGTTTATTAATCTAGCTGATTTTTTAACTAAAAACTATAGTTGATTTAATTATTTAGAACTAATATTGCACAAACGAAAGACATTATAGTTAAAAGTTGATCCGAAGGTTGAATCAAAACTAAGTATTAAGTAGGGAAAAGCATGGAGAGATTTTTGCGATCGTGGCGAGATAACTTTTATAATAATAAATTTAGCGATGATTTTTCTCCTCTTTTCAATATATTTTTAGTGCAAAGATTAATAGTGAAATGAGATCAATTCTTTTTTGTCCAACCAATTCATTCTTTCCCCTAAAACAACCAATTTTCTTAAGTATTTACGTGGTATATACGGCGAGTAATTCCACCTAGATTTTCCCATCATTGTTATTAGGTTTCTTCAAAACTGTAAATTTGTTTTTCGATTAATTTGCATTTTCAAAAATGTCTTGTAAATTTTAAATTAATTTTCTGCTTTTTTTAAATCCAGCAGTATGATTTACTATTGCCGATTTTGGGTAGCTTTAAAAAAAAAAAGCTATGAATGTCTTATGGAAAATACTGTTTAAATGCACCGCATATAACTTCAATGGATATGTAAAACTTACAAAATACACATTAAGTAAAGCCTTTTTCACACAGAATAATACTGCGCACCAATTATTTTACTGCGCCCCACTCAGAATTTATTCATTCATCGAGTTTTGTTTTGTTTAAAATTAGAAAAATTGGGTGAATAAAATGCTTTATTACAAAGGAAAATGTCTGAAAAAAGGGTCTAACAATATTAGCAGACGAAAGTTTTTATTGCTTTTAAAAAATAATTTTACCTTAAAAACTGCAATTGTAAGGAACACTTTGATTACTTTCAGTATCTGAAATATAACATAATATATATGAAATGATGATTTAATTTTGATTAACTTAGAGAATACCAATATTGTTACTAACTGCTATCCTAAAGAATGAATTTTAACAGAAATAAATAAAAATCATCTTGAACTACTTATCTGGTTTTGAGGATCGAAATTGCTAATGATAAAACAATAGTTGGTATTTATGATAAAAGAGACGAATTGAGCTTTAAAGTAATTAAACTCTGTAATTATCACTGTAATCTTTCCATTCATGTAATTATCACTGTTTCAAAAATTTAATTTTCACACAATTTAATAAAATTAAAACAATTTGTAAAAGCAACAAATAGTTTTAATAAAAATTTAAACAATGATTTTCCCCAAAACTACTGCAATATCAATATTTTAATGAAAAAAAAAAAAAAAGAAATGATGAAATATTAGTAAAATAGATGGCGTTCATGAGCTACATTTCTTTTTTTGCATTGTATTACAATTGGAATGGCAGTTTGGGTGATATGGTGGGATTTCATCTCCTGTTGCTGGTATGTTTTTTTTCCCTTTTTTTTTTCTTAATTAATTAATTGGCTGGTTCGTTTTAATTTTGGTTGAATATTCTTATGTGGTTTTATTTTATATATTTTTGTTTCATTTGGTGATGTTTTTAATGTTGCTTTGTTTTTGTGTTTATTGCTGTTTAAATTGGTATGTCTCTTTTGTCTTAATTTTCGGGTCACGAGGGGTCAATACTTTTGGACAATGTCCAATGCCTCTCACAGAAAAAAATCCCTTGTTTTGCATCCTTGCCTGAGGGTGACCCTTGAAAAAATCTGCAGGCCGGATTCTTTTTCTATTGGTTGTAGTTTTGATTCGGTTGTGTTCCTTTTTGCTTGGCTTATTTTTTTAATTAAGTTAGATTCATCTGTATTTTAGTTGTAGCTGCACTTGCGCTCACTAAATACAATGATTGATTTTTTTTTTAAATTTTAAACATGTTTGAATCCAAAATAATTTTTAGTTACCATTCCAATTTTTAGTTTCGTTTCCGTAATTAGTTTCGTTTACATAATTGTATTAATTATATTAATTTAGATTTGTTTTATTAATAGGTTTTATTTCATTTACTTTTCATTTTTGTGAACTTTTAGTTTGGTTTAATTTTGTTGACTCAGGAAATGGGTTTAATTATCTTAAAGCATATATATTTAATATATATAATTTGTTAGAATAAAACGAGAAATTAAGAGTTGAAAAAGGCTTTTTTAACATTATGCTTTCCCTCATATATCTTTTAAAATATTCTATGCATGATAATGCCGTTTCCCGCTCTTTTTTTTACTTACACCATTTGTGCGTGGAATTGCACACTACGCGGAATAAACATTCCTCTAATAGTATTAATAGTAGTCTCGCATCGAAACGTGTTTAAGAACAGGCTGTAATTTCAGATCTTGAACTAGGATTGGCCGAGAAAAAAAAAATAGTAATGTATGTAAATTATATTGGATTTGTAAACATTTTAAATTCATTTGACTTGTTTTAAGTTTATTAACTTAAAACAAGTCAAATGAACTTATTTTTAATAGATTTTTATTTAAGAAAATTTAAATACTGAGTTTTGTATATTTTTGGGATCTGGAGGAATATGAGTTATTTTTAGTATTTTCAAGGTTTAATTATCAGTTATTCATTAATTGAATTAAACTTTGTTTCCATTTCAATGGCTCTACTTGATTGTGAAATAGAGAATCAATCCAAGCGTAGAGAAATACATGATTTGAAAAAAGAGAAGTGGTCTCAAGTTCAGAAATAATTAAAATAAAAGTATTTTGTTCTATACACTAATTAAAAATGATCTTATAAATTATTTTTATTAAATTTATTATTTCATTTCAAATATAATACTTTGAAATTTAATGTGAATTGAGGTTTTTTTTTTTTTTTTTTTTTTAAACCTTCTAAGATTATTATGAACTGGCTATGCATTTACAGTTTTGAAGACAGAAGATTACAAATTCAAAAGCCCCCATAAATAATCCTTGCACGTCGATTAAAAAAAAAAAAAAAACTGACGTTAAACAAAATAGTTGAGCGAAGTTCGAAACACTGAAACACAAAAATTATTGAAACTAATTTTCGCTTTTTATATATATTTTTTAAATTTATTTTTTCATACGTCAAAATGCTTACAAGAAAATACATTGTCAAAACGATCAAATTTATAAATGCAACAAATAGAACGAAAAGTGGGTTTTTTTAAATGAAATTATACATAAAAACATTTTTAAAAATTTAAAAAGTTAAATTATTAATTTTTAATTAGTTAAAATTTTGAAATTTTTTATAGCACACTGCCTTATTTGGCGATTCCCCATCAAACAATCTATCCTGTCGAACATTTTGAATGGTTTTCACATATTCATAATGCATTTAGTTTACATAGTATCCAACGTGTAAATAACACCCTATATAACAATATGAAAAGAAACTTAACCAGTATTTAAAATAAACATTAATTTATTTATCTTTTCAAACTCCGTTGATTTTTTTATTATAATTTGTAGCATTTAAATATTAAATTTTACACTATAAAATTTTAGTATACTAATTCTTTTTACGTACATAATAGAAAAAGTATTTTTTTTTTCGAGCTTAAATCTATTTTAAAAAAATCTATACAAATAATTTTGAAATAAATGTTACGAACGGAGCAAAAATAAAATGAAAACTGTAAATAAAAGGTAACGAGCGAAACCGCTGTTGCCATCCGAAATCTTTAGTACAGCGAGCGCGTTTGTTTTCTAAGTGACTGGGTCTTGGCACGCGTTTGGCGATTGTTTGTTCTTTCACGTCGGCAACCCTAATCCGTGGTACGGGTTTCTACTCTAGTTGAGAATACGAAATCAAATGCTCTGTTACTGAATATCGCTCACGGGCAACTTTTTCTAATTGATTATTCTGTCGCATTTTCGTGCGGCCAGACTGGTCTCGATTTATATATATATTTGTTTGTGTACTAGTTTTTTTTATCACTCATCGATTGCTGTTACAATTGGCACAAATGATAGAAAATTTGGCGGCAAAAACTTAAGGGTTGACAGTTGTCAAAAAGTTAAAACTGTTGTGACCGTTATCACGTGTCTTCTCACGCTGCTGGCAAGGAATCTTCTTGCCTTTGCCGGCTGATTTTTGGAATACTGCACAGTTTAGCGCAATTTGTTGCTGTTCGTTTCCGAATAAACAGAGGATATTTTGGTGTTTGTTAACTTTGCAGCTGCCCTATTTGTTGGTTTTAGTAAGTAGATCACATTATTATATTTATTGTGACAGTTTAATTTATTCTTGAATAATGATTTGACGCACCGATGAAACTTTATTTTGAAGATTGTAATAAAATTGTTTACTATTGAGTTTTTGTATTGCAATTTTTCTTTTCAAACTCTGCTTTGAGAAAGATAATCTTGTAATTATTTTTTTTAATGTACCAAAAAAGTTAACAATATTGTCATCATAACTGTTGAAATTTAACAGCTGTTTTATTAATTCTTGAATTTCTGTTGAGCAAGATTTCCTAATATCTGGATCTTGACCACGAGGTCACGTTATTGAAATTGGGGTCACAGAAACATAGCCGGTTCTTTAATGGATGTAAACATAAGTTATAAAATCTATTTTGTTATGTTTCATATCACTAAAATTTCTAAAAAAAATCTGTGAAGGGAATTTAATTCTGCTTTATTTAATTAATGCTTTTTCTTTTTTTTAATGTCTATATATATATATATATAAACATTTTGTCTTTCTTCCGCTTTCACATTAAATATTTTACTGACAACGTGGGATTATAAACCGAAAAAAGTATTATAAAACCTTTTTACATATAATCGAATTTGAAACTGTCTTTTTCTGTATATTTTTGATCGTATGTAACGGTACATATCTTAGATGTACAAAAAGCATTAGAAAAAGCATTAATTAAATAAAGCAGAATTAAATTCCCTTCACAGATTTTTTTAGAAATTTTAGTGATATGAAACATAACAAAATAGATTTTACAACTTATGTTTACATCTATTAAAGAACCGGCTATGTTTCGGTGACCCCAATTTCAATAACGTGACCTCGTGGTCAAGATGTATATTCATGTCTTAAGAATGATAAGTTTAACCGTGTGCATTATTATATATGGAATTTAAAAAAATATATTCTTTAGACCATTTAATGATATCGAAAGATATTTATTTGCAAAATCCAAGAAAAAATTTTGGAACGTATTAGGAGTTAGTGCATTTGTTAAAATATTTTGAATTGCATAAAAAAACCAATTTTGATATATTTTAAATTTTAAAATGCTCATCATTGACTCGCTATTATAGGCAACAAAAAATCTTAAGTTATAAATCTTATGATGTAGTGCATATCATTTCCGAACTTATGATAAATATAAAATCGTATTAAATGTACAAGTAATTCTGATATAAATACAGAAGCTCATTATATAAATTTTTAAATTTTGAGACAAATTATTAAATTTAGAAAAAAAAAATTGTACAAACGATTATTATAAGAATTATTTAGGAAATCTTTGTTTTCATTCGAAAAGAAATCAATTTACAAGTCTTAAAACTGAGACTACCGAATTGAAGCAGCAGTTGGTGTTGATATAATTTGATGATGATTGTCGATATAAGGTTTTTAATTCTTCATTTATATTAATTATTTTTGTTTGATATTTGTGTTCCTACAATTTTGCCAGTCGGAAGTAATTTCAGTCATCAACTCTGGTCCATTGAATTATGAACTATGTTTTAAGTGAAGAAGTAAAAACACACTATCCATCGATTCAGCGTTTTGTGAGCTATTTTTGGTTACATTGATGCCTGAAATAATATGAATGAGCTCGTTTGCGCTTGCTCTTGAAAGAAAACGCCGATATGCCGGTTCTGAGCATATTCTTTCCCATGTTTTTAATGAACACTGAGAGTATAAACAAAGGTTGCCTTTGGCGACAAACTCTGGGTCGTCGTGGTATTTCGCTTGTAAGGGTGGGTGGGAAGTAACTTATATTTCTCCCTCTCGAACGAGGGTTCTTTCCCCTCCCAGGTTGCTAAAAATAAGTAGATGCTCCGAGCTGACACAACAGCTGCTCTCTCTCCTCCTGTTGAATGGAGAGGTTCCATTTATTGTTATTTTTTTTTTTTTTTGCCAAGTTTTACTCGGGGGAGGGGGTTGTAAGAGGTCAGAGGTTTAGTTGAGCTTGCTCCATTGGCCACTGGCATTGTGACCACGTGAAAACTGGAAATAGCGAAGAAATTTCTCTTTCACTTGAAAGTTGTTATGAGGGGTGGACTCCATTGAGGTGGATATTTTCTGGACGTTTTTGAAGTTTTATGTTAAGCCTAACTACATTTTTTTTGTCATAAAAAGTAATAAGAAATGGAATTTCGGTATGTACATATGTATACTTTGTTGTTTTTGCTTAATTTAATTTTTTTTTTTTGGAAATACTATTTTGAGATACTGTAAGTTGGGGCTTAATGCACTGCAGTTTCTATTTCTGAGGCATTCTGACATTCCTGTTATGTTCCATCAATAATTTTGGTAAAATAAGGTTTTTTTTTAATTTGTGAAATTATTTAAGTTAGTGATATACAAAGTGGATAGACATTTAAAATATCTCAAAATATATAGCTGAATAATTTGCCTTAAAAGGTGTTATTCCCTGAAATTTCCCAAAAGATTTATAACATATAGAGCTTGTTAAATTATTAACATTTTCTGTATGCTGTCAAATGGTTAGCGATAATCGGAACAGCTTATCTTCATATATTTAGTATGTTGAAATTCAAATTATGATGTGAATTTGTTAAAATGTGTATTTGAGGGTCAGTACTGGATTCTAAGCAGAAAACAATATCTAGAGAATTGTCAATAAAAAAGATTCTCATTATTGCTTTGGGGAAACTGCTATAGGAGGAAATCAAATAAATTGATATTCCGTTATTATTATTATTTTGCTCGTGCCTTTTGAAAGACTTTTCAATTTTAACATTCATAATCGTAAACAAGACATATTTTCTAAAACGTGTAAAAAAGGTTCTGAATTTCGTTAAGTCAGTCGTTCATTCATTATTTTCTGAGTTTAGTATTCGCATTTATAAAATAGTCCAAGAGTCTTTTTTTTCTTCTCTGTATTCAAATTTTATTTCATGTGGTTTATTCGAAACTGAAAATAACTCCAATGTGAACAAACATTCAAACTATACGGCGTTGTCATAAGTTTTTTGTGTATATTAGTTTGAGAAAAAAATTGAACAAATAACCGTATTCCGAATTACGTTTTCTTGGTCTCTGGTCTCTGAATTTCGTTATTTATCGAGATCGTAAACCATTTATTAAATGGAAAGCGTTGTTCCTAGGGAGGCTATATTATAATTTCAAACAGTATGTATAGCACCAGTATTTTTGCCACCAGTTTCCATAAATATATTTTCGAATTCGTTTCGTGTTATTTTTTCCCCAAAATTTTTTATTGCTATTTTTGACTTCATAACCAGTATTAATAAACAGTGATAATATTTATTGTATTCCTGCATCAAAAGCGTCATCATAAATAACTTAAATTTAAAATATAAACTTAATTTTTTGAAAGAAATTTTTAAAAATTCAAGAAAGAAGTCAAGTTAAAGAAAATTTGAAAATATCTTTAATTTGATTTGAATTCGATGCATTGCTGATTGCAGTTTATATATTTAATGTACCTTTGATATCTTTTTGTAGACGTAAAAATTTATTTCGGTTTCTATAATGATTGATCAGTATATAATTAATATATTTTTTAAAATTTCCCCTCAATTAAATGTTTTTTACGAAAAATTTCTCTTGATAAGTTAGAAGGTAAAAGTGATTCCTGTACATCACTTTCAGGTATCAGATATTTGTTGATGTTGGAAGCAGTCAAAATTTAGGGTGTAAAAATCACTTTTAAGTCCCTAACTTCTAAGATATTGCAGTTCTCAAAAAACATTCAATTGAAAAATTGTTCATCTTAATTAGGCACTAATTTGGCTGATTGGATTTATTTTTTAATCTCCAATATTAAGAAAGTTATAACGAAATGGAAATTTGAACTCCCATCATTTTTCACCCCCTTTAGTTAAATGGGATTTTGAATTTCCCCTCCCCCTAATTTTATTTTAATTAAACCCACATTGATTTTCTTCTAAATTGTTATCGATATTCTGATCGAAATTCTACTTTTTTATTTAATTAATCCTACCCTCTTTTTTTTTTTATAAAAATGCTTATTTCTCATTTTCCTACTCTCCAAATGTAGGGATAAAAATCCTTAATGTTAACAATATTCTTTTAAAGATGCCTTTAAGTAAAATTATTTTCCTTAAATGGGCATGTATTTAAGAAATCCCTTTACAAGTATCTATAAAATTACTGAGGGAAACATTCTGTTTCATTCGCACGCTCATTTGCTATTGTGTCGCGATGTACACTGATGTATTTCTTACCACTTATTCTTGTACATAAAATATACCTCCGGGGATGGAATAAATTAGTTAAAAATTCAATATAGTCTTCTCTTCTTAGTAACGCATCTGCTAAAATGTGTTTTTCGCACGCTCTCCCCCCCCCCCCCCCACAGAGACATAAGACTTTTGAATGAAGAGTGGTTTTGGATTTTAAGAACCTTGATCGTTAAAGAAATTGTATCTTGAAAATGCTCTTGAGAATCATTGCAACAAGTAGCCTTCTATTAGGAATCGAACTAAAAAAGCAAATTTTCATATTTGTATTTTCTTTTTCAAACATTAGAATGGCAGAGGGATGAGTAATGTTTGTATGAGTGATGAAGTTTACCATCGAAATTAAATCTCCGATTTGTATAAAAAAATCTTGAAAATTATATAATAATTCGTACTTGGAAAGTAAATACGTATTTAGAGGGCATAAGAGTTGGTTGGAATGCACGATCTTTTTTTATTTTCCACTATATATATAGATAATATAATATACTGTGTTATGTTACGTCGGAGAAATTTAGTACGTAAGGAAATCATATGATTAAATATTTGGATGGAAGTGGTTCGAATATCATTACAATAATAAAATGAATTGTTTAAAATTTCGTGTTTATAAGTATAAATCATTGACATTTTG
>JAPMOQ010021195.1:63426-101542 GCA_026543055.1 Argiope trifasciata | reverse complement strand
AAGTAGCTCCAATTTCCAAAGTTTGCAGAAAAACGACGGTAGAATCAGGTACCTCTATGTAACAAACTAATGAGACACAGTTCCATCACTTGACTTAACGTGAGAACTAGCGATCGGAGCTACATTTTTATTGCACCAAACGAAAGTTTTTATTTTACAACATGATAGTACATGTAACGCCAAATTCCCCTAATTGGAGCTACATCCTTTTCACAACAAATCCTTTATTTCTATTTATAAAGGCTATCGTAGAGAAACCCCAGGATCTCGTTTCAAATTTCTAATTACAATTTAAAAACTGGCCACATAAAAATTAACATTCCTTCTCTAAAATCCATTTCGGCGGAATTTGGTAGTTTTAGTGAAACGGCATGTCCTGTAGAGCGCTAAGCACACACGTGCACAACCCACATTTTATTAGGAAAGGTTTATTTAAAAAGATAATTACAAAAAATAGCTTCCAGAAAAGAATTATGAGGGAGACGAGGGTTCTGAATGCTCAGTACAGAAAGAGAATCAGACTTACTTAAAAAAAAACTATTTTAGGCATGTATTGGTGGATTTATATGTAAGAAAAAAAATACTATTCTCTAAGAAACTTAGTTGGTCTCTCGAAAAGATAGTCATCTCATTAAGATACACACCTGCGTATTCAAGAAATTTAAACAAGTACCGACAGTGAATGCGCTTCTTTATTAACACTCGTATTTGGACTGGTGTGGGGGGATAGCCTATTCCTCTCATCGTTGCATCAGTTACTTTTTAACAAACTAGCTGTTGCTCATAGTTTTCCCGACTTTTCTACTTGTATGGAAATAGAATTTATTCCTCTCGGTTGGATATTTTGATATTTCTACATTGAAAGCAAGGAGAAGGGAGGGGTTGAAGTCGTAAATTTTAATGAAGCCGCATGCCGCTTATCCCCCTCCTTTTTTTTTTTTTAGCTGCTTGTTTCAATGCTCGTGACCTCTCTTTCACCTCATGACCTGGGTTGAGTTGTTTTGCCGCTCGCGCGTTCGATCTCATCTACTTTGCTCCTGCTAGCCTACATCCGTGCCATTCGTTCTTTTCTTTGGGCACGTGATCACGTGTCCTATGAGTTGAGGAAAATGACCCCGTGACTCCATTTTGTTTGGGAAAACACACCATCGAGCCCTTTGACCACACTTTCAGCTAAGTAATAATTCAGAAAATATGGGGAGTAGAATGAAATTCATTACGTTTCGTGACGTACAGAACCTCCTTATTTAGAAGTAAAGATGCACGTCTCGTATTTTCACCTTAATTACTTATGAGTGGCAATACGTGAAGTGAATCGAAAATTATCGAGAAATCAATTTTTTTAAAAACGGGATTCGGTTTCGCACTTTAAAGCATGAAATTATGTAGTTTAGTATTGAGATTTTTTACAAAATTGATTTTGAAATGTTTGGATTGCTTTGAATTATACCGTTTTATGTTGATCTTTGAATTATGGTATTATGACATTTATATTTGTTAATTAGATCCTTAATAACATCTAACGGAACGTATTTTTCTTCAGTAGCACAGCTTCAAAAATGAATCATTCATTTGACGAATTGAAGTTCTGCAGTTCATTGCCTCGTTCATTACAATGGAATATATTAATATACCTAAATATTGACAGTTTTAGACTAATTGCTGACGTTATTCTGACTAATAGTTTGTACCCACTTATTTATGACAGTTTCTAATTAAAAAGCGTTACGACTATCAATATTTTAATGAAATTTGTTATTATTTGCTGAATTCGTCTTGTTTCTGTTGAAATTTTTCTTAAAAATCATTATTCCAACTGATGTAATAAGATACGAAATATATAGCTTTTTAAATACTTACTTAATAATTACATAACTTTTTTAACAAGCAGATAATAGTGATAAGACATTTATTTAATTTATAAATATTAGTTAAGAAATATAATAAACTTTGTACATTAATACACACTTTGCGATAAATATAAAAAATATCTTGCCTTGAGTATATAATTTAAAAGAAACAACGAAATTCCTTAATATTTTTAGCATTGAATTCCTGCAGACGCAGTTTAATCTAGAAATATGGGGCAGCTTGAAAAAGTAAACATTTTAAAACCTATTGTATCTGGTACCATCGACATTAAATCTCCGTACTCAGTGATGTGTTTTATATGGAGTCTTTCTCATGCGCACACGCACACACAATTGCTTTTGCAATGTTCATTTTGAGTGATCATTTTCAAACCCAAAAATCTGATATCAAGTACAGTTAACTTGCCATTGAAAATTTTATAAATTTGTTTCTCATTGTTTGCTATTATTTCTACCTTGTATAGAACTAAGCATTCGCCAATTTCCAAAAGTACAACTCAGATTTAAAGTCAAATTTCAAGCTATCACTATAAATACTCTCTCAAAGTATAGATTTTAGGACTATGAGGCATCTCATACTTAACAAATGGATCAAGTTTTGGAATTTGAAGGAAAGAATATTGACTGTACATTAAACGGTTGGATAGTGATTTTTATTTCATACTAAATATGTTATTCGGTTTTTATTCCTCCAGAAATGAAAGTCAATGTTTGTCATTGAACTGTGGAACTCACTGTTTGTCTTCACGAAATGTTTTTAGGCTCTGAAGATGTTTCTGGCAATAATTGCTGCATGTGAAAAGGAGAGATAGAGAAGGGAGCGTTGTTTCTTCCAAAACTGGCGACACTTCCGCCTTTCAGCGACCTCGTGGTTAATTATGAAAAATGTCGTATTCACTAAGGCCAAGGAACTCTTTCTGTGAATATTCCTATGATGGCAGGTTGTCTAAAATTGCTTGATAGCTGCGTCATCCCACGTATTTACTTACTGCGATTCCTTTGAGGATGCAAGTTTGATTTTTATAAATTTGTAAATGGTGAAGTAGCATTGGAGGTGGAGGACCAAAAAATATTTATTTCTTCAAGTACTAACAAAATGTTGTTCAAAAGTAAAATCATATAATTACGTGTGATTTTGATCATAATCCTTGCATTGTATCGTGCAAAATAGTTCCGCAAAAAGTTACTTTTTTTCAGTGTTTTTAATAAAGTCGCCCACTTTTATATGGTATATATTTATTTGTAATTTTGTGCTTTGGTTTATTTATTGTCTTGATTCTGTGCACAGCTATTTAGTTTCAAAGATAAAAGCGCTTTTGACCTCTAAAGTTAAAGATTTTCTACTTAACATGGGAGATGTATATGAGTCCTTTCATGGCTCTCAAAATTCAATTATTTCCATTTTTTACAGAATTTTTAATGTTTATTATAAATTATCCGTGCCCAGCAGCATTGAAAATCGTATAAAAAATAAGTACGAAAAAATTATAAATGCTTTTCGAACATTTTAGCTTTTCCCCATTTTCACTTTTACAAGACTTTTAAATTGCCTTGCAAGAAATATTTAGACTTTTATCATGGCTTTTGGGAGCCTGTAAACATCAATTACAAAAACTACGTAACGACAACTATAAACAATTTAAAAAAAACTTTTTTCTTTCCAATATGATGGTACACTACAGCAATATATTTAAAAAATTTGTTTATTCATATTTTTTGTACTGCATACTAATTGAAAAATGAAAGGACGTGATATTTTACCCATTTAACTAATCATTTGTACTTTATTAAAACGCTATACAATATGGAATAAAAATTGTAGCGTACATGATGGGTCTGGCCCTCTAACAGCTGTATATGTCTAATATGGGTCGGGATAACCTGGTTGGTTGGGCGTTGGACTCTCATCCGTTAGATTACGAGCTCGAAACCCGGCGGCCGAAGACTCCCCGTGTGTGGTGGTGACTGACTCAAATATAAGTCTGTCGTGGTCACAAAGTCCTCTATGTTGAGAGTAATATTACTGGAGGGGGACTGGTTCAGAGGTGATCGTTCTCTCATTCAGATCTAAATTACGATCTATGGATGAGTGAATGCCACCCTATAAAAAGGGTTGTGATGTGTGATCATGTGTAGCTAAGTCGTACTCTTGGCCCCAGTTGATACTATTGAAAAAACAGGAGATGCTGATCCAGCTTAAATCGCTGACAGATAACTGTCATCGGGCTTCTAAAGTGCCATAAGTCACAACACAACACATAAGTCTAATATAATTTCTATTAATCTTTAATGTAGATTTATTTAATTATAAAACTTCTATCTTTGAGTTTTATAATTCTTTACTAGAATTTTTCTGCTTATACTAGAATGCAATTTTCGGCATTCATTGGTAGTGAAATCATTTCCAAAAATTTTGGCAATTTCGTTCTGAAAATATTAATCTCTGTGTGCTTAGGTTTTTATATTCATGGTATATATTTATAACCGAGGAGGAGAATTATTGCTGTTCAATAGATCTAAAATACATCAAAATTCTGATTTAGTTTAGGATGCCCATCCATTGAAGCTTCCCTGTTATTTGCTGCTAGATAGGAATAAATGCTTTGCTGTAAGGAAAGGGAAAGTGTTCCGAATTTCTGAAACTTATCTGATATCCAAGCATTTCACTTTTGGCTTCGGTGCATATTAAGTTGGCCTCTTCTATTCTTATTGGTTCACTCATTCAATACCTGTGAGATTCGGCCAATGCTTCCTGTTCTAAACAGTCTAAATTCATGTTTTGTCAAATATTTTTCACTTAGGTTGATAAAATAGAACGGAAAATGCACTTTGTTTTCTCAATCTGCGAAATTCTTTCATACTCAGTCCGACCAAGCGTTACCTTTATCAGTGTTAAAATCTATTCCACTTCCTCGAATTTATAAATTTATAAAGTCTTGAAACGTGTCCAGGAGTTTAAATGAAATAAACTTACTCATGCCATTAGGCGAAGCTATCCTGGTTTGTAGGAGTTCCAGAACTATTAGTTAAGATTACGTGATCCTAATGTTATGTGACCGCCTTAACCTTTTAGAGTGACGTGCATTTGTGGCAGTGAAAGGGAACAACAACCACTTAGTCTGGACCCTTGATCGTAAAGCGAGCCGCGGAAACGGGAACCCAATGAGCCGACCTTGTTTCATCAATGGGCTCGAGTGTCCTAATTAACCGCTGCTGTAACTGATGACGCAACCCTGGAACGCTTTCTTTCGTATTGAAAGGGTTGTTTTTTATTGAAAAAATAAATAAACAAACAAAAATAAATTTCTTATCTCCCGTGAAGTGGCAGAACCTTGACCGAGTTAGCATTATTTACCCGAAGTTGTGTTGTTTTGTATCGCGTATTTTGTTATTATGTCGCCGTAATCCTCTATGTTCCCGAGAACTTATTGATTATAGAGGAAAGTTAATCATAAATACAATGAATGAGTGTACTTGTATTCAGAAAAAACGTTTCATATTCTGTGTTCGAAAACTTAAAGAAATATTGCTTTACATTTTTTTTTGTACATCTTCAGCTCACTTTTTCTCAAATGGGGAACTATTGTCAAGAAACTGTTATTAAATTACTTGCGTTTAGTTATTCATTAAAGTAAAATGCTCTTTATAGAAAAGGAACCCAGTTTCAGAGTGCATTACAAAATTAAATCCATCGCACACACACAAAATTAAAAGGTGTAAGTAAAGATGACAAACGCATTTTAAAACATAAGTTAATTTATATGTGTATGCAGTCGATGTAAAATAGTTTTGAACAATTATTAAGAATTTAAAAGCGAAGTCTGAAGCCTAAAAACATTAAAAATGTGTTAGAGATTAATGACCTAAATGACACATTAGGGATTTAAAATGCTGTAGACATACGATATTAAAACTGATATGTGAGATATATTATATGAGATATATTAAAACTGTTAAGTTATTCAGAAAACTTGAATATGTGTGTGTGTGTGAGGGAGAGAGAGAGAGAATTTATATAATTAAATTTGAACAATGTTATCAAATAAAACTTTTGATTCGAATATTTTATATACTTCTTTTATTTTGAATATTTTATATATTCGACTGTATTGAGATTCGAAACATACTTCTTTCTGTTTCTCTCTAGATAACTTTTAAGTTACTTATTTTAATATTTGTGGATTTTTTTATTTTATTAGTTAAAGTCCTTCCAGTATTTATCTAGAATTGTTACAAAAAGTATTGGCAAATGCTTCTGGCTATCATCTTGCCAGGAGCATATATTAAGCAAATTTTGTATACATAAGTGCTATTATTTCTAACTGATACACCTATTCACACAATTATATTAATGTTTATCGAAAATATTGTAAATTTCAAAAATTGCAACCTTTCATAAGATTTATGGGGAGAAATTTAGAGTATTTAATTATATAAAGCAGTAAAGGAAATGATTACAAACTTTTACACTTTTGCTTCAAATTTCTACATATTACTTAAAATTTTTGTCTCATAGAGTCGAATAATGATCTTTTCCCAAGTGATTCAGATGTTTATATTTTAAAACGGATTTTGATTGTAACAGAATACCCCTGCACTTTCAAAATCCTATACTTCATATTATTCAGCATTTAATTATTTTTTTGAAATGTAAGTAAAATATTTGGTATGCATCTTATTTTACAGATACATCGTCAATAAATGTTATATATTGTTTAATGGGGGTTTAGAATAAGCAAACTTTAAAGGCAATAGTCAAATTTTAAAGTGGTAACTCGATTTTGTTTATCTTTCAAAAAATTCAATTTCAGTGACTAATTAAATAAGTATAAATAATGCTATATATTGGTAGGTGAGATTGTCATAATTGCTAACATTAATATAAGACATTTTTCTAAATAAATAAAATATGAAAAAATAAGATAATGGTTTGTTTTATTCTGCGAAAAATGATCAATAAAATTTAGAAAAATCTGATAAAATTAATACACGGGCCAATTTTAAAAAATTGCGTTCAATCCCAGGTAAAATTTCAATGATTTTGTATTCTTTATAATATCATTTTCTTCTTCCACGTAATAATAAAATTGGGCGCAAGTCATATAAAACTTATGAGAAATCAAGAAGAGAGAATCAAATCAACAACCAGGAGAATCAAATCTTAAGAACTCTCCCACTAACAACTTGCTTCTTTCGTCTGAGCATCGAGTTGATATTAGATAAAATATTCACTCCATATTTGATGTGGGGGCTGGCAAATACACTCGAAAAGCTTTATAAGACATGATTACTGATCGATACGTACTTGCATATAAAACTTCAGACATATCTCTGCCCTTGCGGAATTTTACAGTTGCTTCACAATTTGGATTGGTAGACTTTTCTCTTACTGGTATTATGTTTTAGATATTCGAACTGGTTGAATATAATCACAGCTTTGCCAATATCGATGTTTCTTACTCGTAAGTATTCTATAGTGTATTCTATTTCTTCCTTCCCTCTCAGAAATTTTGTGGAGAGTTATATATTCATGCTGTTAAGGCTGAATACGGAACAATAAATAAAATGGAATACACTAGTAATATACGGTAACAATCCCATATATACGGGACAGATGGCAACCCTATAATGGTAATGTTGAAGGTTACATTAGAAATACTTATCCTTTGTATTTTGATACCATTTCAAATGAATTCTTTATGAGAGTTAAATAAAAGGCAAAGGAGAGTAGGCAAATGAATTTCTCATCGTGTTAAAGTCTTTCTCCATCTTTTGTCTGCTTTTTTCACTAGACAATTTAACCTCGATGAAAACATTTCTGTATCCTTTTGCTTATTCATCATGTATACGAAACGTTTCTAGCAAAAGACTCTTTTCTTGAACATGACGCTAGAAAACGCATTCAGAAAATTGAAATGAAATGAAAGTCAATGTGTGATGGATGTATAAAAGGTTCACCGATCATGTAAAACGAAAGAAAAGAAAAAAAAAGAAAACCTAGCTCCGACTTTCCTTCTCTTTCTAAGAAATCAGCTTTCGTTGTACATATAACCACCGCCAACAGGTGGTAGCTGCAGGTAACGGTTGAATAGTACTTTTAAGCAGTAATGTCATAAATGTCCCTACAGAAATACTGAATGGTCAGTGAAAAGACTTATGAATATATTGCTTTAGGAATATATTTCATAAAAAAGAATTCGAAAGATTCCGTTGGATTGGATTCGTTACTGACTATCGAATTGCCAGTTATGCAACCAGTTTTTTCGAGATTGTTTTGACCATTTATGTCTTTATCTGTTGTGGCATGATAGTCAAACCTAGATTGAAGATGAAACAGGGAAGATAATCCAGCCATCACGTGATTTGATAATCAATTATATGTGAATTTAATGGATATAAAAATGAAATTAGTTATTAAAAATTATAAAATTTTTTATCGCATGCTTTTGCGATTTCGAACTTAAGAATAATTTTTTAACGTATCTAGAAATTTTTATTTAGAACTTGGTGACAGGGTCCATCGTAGGTTACATAAATTACTTACTTACATAGACTTTAAGGCTACATAAATTTCGAGTTGCCAAGCTTTATTATTTAGCGTAATTATCATTAATCCATAATTTTATCCGCTTGTTTTATTTACTATTTTTATGATCAATGGTCGTGCAAGGAGACAAGACAGAGGAAATCTGCAATTTCATTAATGGTATGGTTATTTGCAATCTAAAGGATCGAAAATACAAGAATTAAAAATCACTTACTTTTCATTTTTAGTTTGGAGGAAAGAAAATTTTATTTCTGTTTTATAAACGTTTTTTATCAAAATTTTCAATATCTTTAATTCTTGCAAAATATTTATTTAAATTGGCTATATTTACTCTCAAATGATTGTGTGCTATCACACCATGTCTTTCGTTGCTAATGATTTCAGTTGCTACATCCGAATATAGTATAATTGGCGTGTGTAGTTTTTAATATTCAATATTTTGAGTAACAATGAACGATAACTCGAATCGATTACTAAATGAAGAAGAAAAAAGCCAATAACTTAAAACTCTTTTTATTGCGAAATTTCATTCTGTGTTTACTATTTTTATTGTCTTCAGTTTTCGTTTAAATTTTCTACGACTTAAATTATTATTTATTTTGTTTGTATTCAATTCAGCAATAATTATTTTTTACTATGAAATTTAAGGAACTACATTTCATTCTTTGCTGAAACTTTGATCTGAAGGTTTTGCCTGTTGATCTACAGTATTGTAAAAAGTCCGTTCTTTCGTCGAAGGAGGGCGTCTGTTGCTGGGGCAGTGGAACGCATGCGCGTGTCTCGAATCGATGCCGGGAGCTTTGGAGCCACTAACCCAAATAGTTTTGTAGAATGGGATAGATAGAACCAAGGCTCCTGCTGCAGAAGTGGGGGGAGAAGGAGGGTCCTCCTCCATTCACTCCATAAGAAAAAGCCGCTTGGTCAAAAGGGCCCTTTCTCACTATAAGAAACCCCGCAGGCAAACTTAAAGCTGTAATTCTGCCGGCCTACCATTTGGACTGGAGCCAAAGTCTCCCTTTCTCAGCGTCTGCCGAATTTCGAATTCGGGAGGGGGGTAACTTGGGCGGAACGATCCGCATTGATGATGTCTCCGACAAAACTTGTGGGACTATTATGTTAATTTTTTGGAGGAATTTTTGTACTAGTGTATGCTAGGAAGGAGTTTCCATTCTTTAAAAAAAAAGTTTGAGAGAAAATCATTAGTCTTGATAATTAGGATCATGTTGTTAGATTATGAAATATAGATTAGTTTATATTTTATACAGATATCTTAATGTTTAAAGGATATCAATTTGGTTTACAGAATAATATTAAAAAATATCTAATTTATTTTCGTCACATGTATGTGCACAAGTCACTTTGATATAATTTAGAAACCACTGTAGCAAGGTGGATTTTTGTTTCTAAGGGCAAATGATATCAAGTTCGAGTTTCATCTGAATTAAGATAGAACTTACTTGAACGTGGTATAAGAATAAAAGTTTCGGACATGAATTGCCGATTATGAAATCGATTCCTGTAATCAAACGTGAGATTTTTCTAACGAAATCCTTAACGATTCGTTGTAATGTGCTTCAGTTTTCATTTCTGTAAAATTTCGAAATATTATACTGAAGTGAAGACAAGTTCTGCCCCTTTATCATATTGAATCATTTTTCTGTTCGCGTAGCTGTTATTAGAAAATACAGATTTTAGTTAAAAGTTGATTTATTCATCAACTGTAAAATAGTGGCGTAACGACCATAAATGGCACTCGGGTCATAGCATTATTTTCTGCAGCATCATAATATTTCTTTCTTTCTTTCTTTTTTTTTTTTAAGTGGTATAAACCCGTTAATGTTGTTTCCAAGACAACAGAACCTATCCATTTAGAGTATATGCAACCATAGCTCTTTGCCCCCTGGGACTGCCCCTCTATCTTAATTGAAAAAATTGTTATATTTTAGTACTCGATTGTTTAAATCTTCCTCCTCTGAGATTCTATTTTGCTTAAAATTTCTTAGCAACAATAAGTGAACTAAACTAAACATCTTGTAGCTAACTATAAATAAAAATAAATTTAACATAATGCAGTCCTTTTGAAGATTTATTAACTTTTTGTTTAAGATGAGAAATATTCTTATCTTCTACAATTAAAAAATCGGATGTAATTGTATCTGATCAAGGTACCTTGATTCTGTATTTAGATGGAGATTCAAATTTCAGAATGCAATTATAAATAATATGTGTGATTACAAATTTAAAATTTTATCAACAGTAATTGATAAAATTCTGCCAAACCTCAATATGATAAAATGACTGAAAAAAATTTAATCGGTGAAAATTATAATTATTAGTCATTTATTTTCCTTAATACTTTAATATTTATTTCACCGTAACTAATTTCAGTAGATCTAGTAGAAACATTTCATTCCATTGCAAATTTATTCCGTTTCAAAATTACTATCACCATGACAAATTAATGAGGGCCGAGAAAAAGTAACAGTGCACTTTCAACGCTAGAAAATTAAAATAAATTTATTCCATCAGACGTAATTTTAGAAGCCAAGAGTTAAATTGGATACATTTTCAGTCAGCCAGCGAAGAAAGACTTCTTAGATGACAAGTTTATATATAGACTGATAATGGCCGAGAATACTTAAGCTTCGTTTTTAAATGAAAGATTATTTGAAGAACAGAACTCGTTCTTTGGAAAAGTAGCAACCCTTTGAGAGAAGCATGCAGGCTGAGCGATAGGGGATTGACGCATTAATTATTGTGTTTATCTGTCGAAACATCTGTCCTTGCAACAGAGTGACAAGTAGGGGGAGATTTCTTTTTCCCGGATAAACAACGATATCTGCAGACCTTGGCCCACCTTTGCATTGCAGCCAATGACACGGTGCAGAACTTGGATTATTCGCTGCTTTACTCCGAATTCAGTTCAAGGTGCCTTGCTCTCGGCCCTCAAATGCCGTGAGCAGTTGTGATACATTCAGAAGGTATACAGTTTTATAACAATGTTTTCTGATGTGATGAAGGGAGACACACTTGCGAAATTTTGTGCCTATCTGTTGATTTTTAGTTCTCACTTATTTCCCACTAATACATGCTTTTATTAGTATCTGAAAATTTTGGTTACAGCTATTTACAATGAAAATTTTTATTATTGTTTCGCCTCTTAAGGTTTTTTTTTTTTCTATGAATATCAGTTTTTTCCAAACCGTATGAATATCTCTATCTGGGCATCTTCGGCTATTGCGCATTTGAACTCAAGCCAACTTCATTTTAATGAGTATTCATTTTTTTTTTATTTACCATAAAACATATTTGAATTTATTTTTCACAACATAGGACAACATGAAATTGTTGATATTTCCATTTTAAATAGTCTGAGGTATATAAGTTTCATGTTGTCCTATTAGTGACTGTATCCTACGGAAATAAATTATATAAGTATACTTCTGTTTTCAGATAAGGACATTCTCTGCGTTTTTGAATTTTGTGTTTGATTAATATATAGAAACATTATAGAATCACGAATTAAATCAAAGTATTCTTCTTACTCATTGTCTATCATGACTCCACAAAATAAAATCGCCTCAAAATGATTGGAAATGGGGTTTGAAACGAACAGTACCTGATTACACATAAATCTAAAAATAAATCAGAGAATATAAAACTGATTGCAAAATATTGACTTCAAATACATTTGTTATACTCCTAAATTTCAATGAGTTCATATAATATTCCTAAATATTGCATACATATTTGCTTATTTTCAATCTGAACGATACATTTTAACTATTTTATAAGTTTATTATTTCTAATGTTGGAAATATTTAATTTCCATGCCGATTCTGTATCTTTCAAAAAGTCTAATTTTCGAGTTGTAATAAAATTAAGAGACTGTGATGGAGAAACTAACGTTGAAGGTAAAAAAAAAAAAAGACTTGATAACTAGTTAGAAAAAACAAGTCAGCCTAACAAGGTCCTTCAACGATCTTTCACATCTTGTTACAAGACACAACTTGTAACAAGATGTGTTAAATTTCTGAGTTTCACATAGTTTTACATAATGTGTTTTATAAGCTTTAAAAGTATGCGTTAAAGTCACCCTGCCATGTCTGAGAATTTTGTCTCTTAAATTCTTGGTAATAAAAAAAAATCAGTTAACTTGATTAACTATTTTAATTTGTTTTAAAAAGAGTGATCTCTTTTTTTGATTAATTAAGTCTGAACGTATGTTGCTTAATTCACCATCTATCACTGAGGTCTGACAAATAGGTATTTTACACCTTGCGATCAAAGAGCCTTGGCTCGATTCCTGATCAAGATCAAGTGAACTGATTTAGCTTCTGAGAATTCGCGAATGTTGGCAGCTACTCCTGGGGGAATCTTAAACAGGGAGATTCGATGAACAACGCCCTCCAAACATAGCGCATTTCCCGCTCTTGCATTATTGGACTTCACTTCGTGTGCCTTGAGCTATAGCCAAGCTCGCATGATTCCAATTGCTCTAGTGCCATTTCATTGCAAAACTTCCAATTCTGTTTAAATTAACGCCTTGTGATTTTTTTTATTGTTGGAATGGTGTTGCTTTTAGCTCATCATAGATTTGGAGAGTGGAATCCAAACGATTTGGAAAAATAAATAAATGAAATCAAATTTCAGTTATGTGCAGTCATTGGAGAATAAACCTATTTTGAAATTATTCTATTGATTTCACAATTTCAGTATGGTTTTTCCCAATTTTTTCTTATTTCAATATTGGCATTTATAATGTAACAACCCCGAAATTCCCTTTTTAAAGCATTATGATGTTAGAATGTATTGGTAAACGTATTAGATTCAAATTTTGATTGTTTTCATGCATTGATATAAATCATAATTTCACTAATAAAGTTTCGTAAGAGTAGTAAGATGAAATGATACTTTTAAGTAAGCTCCTTTTATTAAAACATAACTACTGTAAGTCAATCAGATATGTACGTATGGATGTAATAATTTAATCAAAGTCATAATATAATTATCAGCAGATGTTCATGAATAGGAACAAGGTTTTCGCTGAGAAAACACACGTAATGTTATCAGCTTCTTACCTTTTTTTTTTTTTTCATACTCTTTGTAAATTTATTGATATCATCGTAAAACTACATTTGTTTGTCGCTCACCGCATTTCAGTTATCTGATATTTAGATAATCTCTTTTCGTATGCAATGACGCATCTGACACGCGCATCGAATTATTGAATTTTTGGTTTTAAATTTTCAAATTAAGAGAATCTCAAATAGTTTAAAATACAAAAATCACTTAGAAGCTCTTCAGTATTCCGAATGTCCGTAAAAAAACATTTCTGTAAATGTTTGAAGTATGATATGTCATCTACTTTGGGAGTTAGGTACATTCGAAGTTCGAGGAATTAAACATTTAAATTTAAAAATTTGTATTTGTTGATGTAATGTGCATATTCACGATCATCAAAGATTCAAACATCTTAAGAACATTCAAACATTTGAAAAAAAAAATTAAATAAAATTTATCAGTTTGACAATTTAAGTGTTTGGGAATGAATTCTCTTGGGTAGAAATGTGTAAATTGTTCAATATTCATTTTGTTTTATTGTGCTTCTCATAGGCGGGCGTGATGTTATTTGCCATCTTTAATTCCAGTTTATAAAACTTTTGGATTGAAATACCGCTACATGTTGCGAGGAGTGTGCCGTTTGTTAGCATGCCTTCTTCCATACCGTTCATTTCCTTCTCTTGTGCTGACGAGTCTAATCATTTCGATTGTCGGAGGTTGATATCCGAGCGGGATTGCGCAATTGTTGCCTGATTGGGTGTAGGCGTTCTATCTTGGCTCTCTCCGCGACCTTGAAACACGCGCGGCTGCTTGTTTTTCCCTCTGTTTATTCTGTCGAGTGTAATGCCCCAACCATTACTCGGAGCGCGTCACCGGTAGCTGCTGTTTGTTAAAGTTCAAGGTTGGTCTCTTCATTTCTCTGATGGCGATTTGATCGCTGCTACGCACTGCTGCTGCAAAAAGAAACAAGAGTTCACATAATTAAGTAGTGATAGCAGCATTTTCTCCGGAGTAACGACAAGAATAAACAGCTTTTCAAATAAAAAAGAAAGGTCGTTTGAAATAAATAGCAACACGTTGGGACAAAGCAGCAGACTGTTAGCAACATTTTGCAACTTGTTTTAAAATGAATATCAATGAAGATTTCTGTACATTAATTAATATGTTTCCACTGCTTTAAGGTAGCGCGCATATTAGTGGACGCGATTTTCAACATAATAATCAAATCTTCCCCAAAACAGGACCGATTTTAAATAATTATTGATTTTAAGTACTTTCAGTAATATGAAAATATACATTTACTCGTATACCTGTTATCATTCCTTTTGGAAGCCCGGTATTTAATTTCTAGTAAATTTATTTTATATTTTAACTATTAATGAAAACTTAATTTTTTTTTCACCACAATTATTTTGTGCTTGAAAACGTTCCATTTATATATGACATTGGATATGCTAAATGCTTTCGTCAGGCTGACGAATAACTTCAGTTTATATTTGTCGGTTATATCATTTTATAAATATATTTACATTGGTGATTAAATGTACGAATCGTATGTAGGCAGTAAAAAACTTGACACCTGCAATAAATTTCCGTTATTCTAATATTCATTTGTAATTCATAATTTTTAGGAATTTCTAAAATAGCCATTAAAGAAAATAGAAAATTTGTACTTTCAGTTTATTTTTCTACGTTAAGGCATGATTTATACAAAGGTGGAGCACATCTGTTTGCATCAGAATAGGGAAGTGTGATAAAGTTTTCCCTTAAGGTTAGAAGGGATTTGTATAGGGATTTCTTGGACACTTATCGATTTAGGGAAAGGAATTTTGAGTATGTGTGTTAGTGTTAGGGATTTTTATCGCTTCTCTTGTAGCTTATGAATTACAAAATTAGCAATTTTTAGAGTGTGGGAGAGAAATAATTAAAAAGAAAGTGGACCTTAGATAAGAAAATAAGAGAATTTTAGTTTAAATTCCTCATGGAATTATCAGTTCTAAATTTAAGCATTATATAGTTCATTTCTTTTAAAAAATGAATTTTTCTCTTAAGTTTTAAACATTTGATTTTGATGTGTGATTAGTATGAAATGATCGCTTAAACTATTTGTCTTCCTTGAGGCATTTGTTCTCATAACCGCTATTGTCTTCGTATCTGCTCAAATAAAATCTGACGTGGATATCATTGTGATTCTTTCCTACATTCGCAATAAATCGTGCATGACGAAATCTGAAAACAAATAAATTATTCCGCTTCCTCGGTTTCTCATTCATTCCGCTTTCTCTGAACAAAGGCAGCGGGTGAGAGGGACGACCCCTCCAGTCCATTTTCGAAGTGCTGTATGAAATAATGATGAGAATATGCACACACTCCCTCTAAGGGGGAAAAACGATCAGCTACCTGTCGGACGTGAAGGTATGAATAAAGCATTAACAATTTTTTGTTCCGGACTGATAATGCATTTTACTACTTAGTTGTATGATAATGAATCCGAGATTGATAATGTTTTGATGACACCGGCGGGCGCTTGATCACTGAGCCAACGATGAAATCTATTTGTATGTACCACGAGCACGCGTTGAAATTTCCAGCTCGTTTTATATATTCATTAGCAAGATAAACTCTTGAATAATTAGCAAGACTTAGTGTATCTGACATTTTTAGCTAATATTGCGTACAAAATCATATCTGGAAGAACTTTTAAGACACCACTGCATTGTGACAGTTTATAGCAGTGATAATCACATAAATAATATCGCATATTATTTGAATGTTGTGGTAGAGAAATAGGCATTTCATAATCATTATTTTAAAGATTCCATACAAGGTGATTCGCGATGTTTATGAATAATATTTTTCAATATGATTATGTTCAAAATGTTAAGTGATATGATTATGTTATTGTCAAAATGTTCAGTATGCAATTATGCTGTTGATAATGCGATTTTTCAATATGATTTGTTGCAGTAAAAGTAGTTAAAAGCGTATTTTTCTTTGTTTTATAGCCGTAAATAATATAAATGCGTATTAAATAAAATTTCTTTTCGTATATATGTTATCTGTTTCTATTATTACCCACTTTTCATACGCATATACATCTTTTGCCGTTTAGGAAAAAAAGGCTATGGATGATAACGAAACTGTTTTGTATGATGGCAAAAACTAGTTTTACAATTTCCAAGGGAAGTAAATGGACTGAATTCAGCTAATATAGAATTCCCGTTAATAATTTTAATCGTGATTAATTAATATTAATAACAATTATTATTCAGATTAACATCAGCTGCTTTTTAGTTTAGCATTTTTCTTAAAGGGTAATATTGATAATAATAAAAAATACAAATTAAAAACTAACAATCCTAGTACCGAGTTTAAAGTAATGAGGCTTTCAGCGAGGGGTCCTTTTTAAGTTCATTTAAGTGCTACATTATTATATGGCATTTGCTCATTCAGAAAAAGGTGGGGACTCGAAAATATACCTTATATGTAAAATCAGCATTCACTGCTCAGGTTTTTTTGAGGGGTGGGGTGGCTTCTATTGGTTTAAAAAATAAATTGCACATATTTTGAACTTAATATCATTATAATGCCCATTTACGATTAATTTCTGAGACAGGCAAAATGTGCCCGACTTATCATATTTTTGCTCTGAAGTAATAATTAAAAAATTAATTTATGAATTACTGCCTCAAACCTGGCATGTTGCGGCCGCGTAAGAAATAATTTTGGAAATTCTGTTTGGAATTGATATCTTGTGTAATTACGAATTATAGAAAAAGTATTTACTTCTATGTCGACATTGAATACATTCCTTGAAATTAGATGGTATATAAAGGTGAAGAAAAAAATAATAGTTTTATTGCTATCAGATGAGCCGGTACAGCGGGGTATTAAATACAGACTAAGCAAGTATTCATTTTTAATTACTCGATTAAAAAAGGACTTTCGAATCTCAAAGTAATTTTTCTATTTCTTTATAAATTAAGGATGATTCTCCTGTTTTTACTTTTTCAATAAGTATGGCGAATAGTTCATGAACTGCAGTGGATTTTCTTACTCTATCTAAGCTATCCATTTTTGGATTACCTCGTCAATTATTCATTCCATCCTCCGGCACCTGCTCATCCACCCTCATAAAATATTAATTGATTCTTCTTCTGACGATGACCTCCAAAGGTGAATTTCACTTGCTGTTCGGGATTCTTCATTAACCTACGTTTTCGTTGCAGAAAATGAGAGCGAAGGAAGGGAAAAAAAAAAGTGGGAGACATTTTATCTTTGGAAAACGAGGCTAATGTGTTGTAGCGGTAGAAGGTTTCGGTGGTTGGGGAGAGGTCAGTTCGTAATCTCCTGTTTACCTTCGCCTTATCAGGCGGAGTTGCACGACGGCAGAAAGCCCTGGAACTCTCGGCTCTGTTTTGCTACTTTGAATCACAAATCTGCACCGATTTTTTAAAGTTTATCTGAGACTTGCATGCCATTTTTGAAAAGCTCCTTTCTCGATTTAAGAACACTCGTAAAAGTTTTCAATTCTGATGTAACGATTTCATGAAGCGTGCGTTTAGGTTTCATGTATTTTTAATTATTTTCTGATACTTAGCCATCTATGATAATTGCTTTTTATTAATTATTTATTTTACACTAATGTAATTTAATTGATTACTTATATTGATGCGTTATTTTTCCCTCAAACATTATTTATAATAAATGCCTGTTTATACGATATAGCTTTATAATAATGAGGTGACTGGCTGTAATTAAATAAAAAATATTATTTGTAACATTTCTGTTCTTTTTATTTAGGCTTGATACAGAATTTCCCTAGTGAAATTATCTTCATTTTTAATAAAAATTCTGGTGTATAACTTAATTTAGTTTCAGAATATTTACTGAGGTTATTTTAATATGTTGAGAGACAATTAATTTTTAAAAAATATTTTATTAGAATTCTTTTTTAATTTAATTTGAAAATTATAAGCTGAATGAACATTCTATTGATTATCAAAACTCAAGCCTAAATGTAAATTTTAGACTGAAATATCATAAAAAAAGAAAGATAAAACTCTCCAGTGTGCCCAGATAATTTTGGGAGTGACTGTTGTGTTTCTATTGGATAAGTTGAATTTGATTAGCGTCCTATTTAGAAGCCACATGAAAGTTGTCTTTGGGATTAGCCTTGCAGTTTTAAATTGTGATCAGGCAATGACGAGAATAGCCGTTACTTTCTGTTCCGGTTTCTTCAACACATCATTTAACAAAGAACGTTTGCTGTCAGATTTAATTTGCATGTATCGTACGTAGCCTATCTGCGATTTTCTGCTACCGCATGCTTCTGGAAATTATTTCTGTTGCTTTATCTGTCATATTATCCATATTACATGATATTTAAACATAGCAAAGAATGTTCAGGCTATTTTCTGATAGTAAGTTTGAATTCATTAGAAAAATCAGAAAGAGAGCGCAATAATCTTTCACTAAACACGATTGTGTCCTTATCAAATAAATTTACTAGTGCTGATTGATCTGTGTAATAAAGTTTATGTAACATCCTCTCAAGAATTGATTATATTTCTATAAAAAGAATTGTGTGACTGAAAAAGATCTTATCACAGATGGTGGAGTCATGATTTCGTTTCATTTTCCCTGTTTTCGAAAAATAAACCTGTTTATCAATTTTTGACTCTTTTCTTCATTTAAATATTTCAAAACATGTTCCTCGTCATTATATGCGTCGAGGTGAACGTTAGTGAAATCTGATTATTGTAGATACATTCTTATAAATTGAGCGAATTACGAGATAGAATTAATTATTTAGGATTCAAATATGTTTAGTTAAATCCTCTTATTATTTTTGGAAACATCAACAAATGTGATCAAAATTATTCAGTTCTCAAAATAATAACTAAATTTTTAAAACACGATCTTAAAACAATATTTCTGACATTTTAAATTTCATTATATACGTGCTCATGTTTTGTATATGTCCATCCTATTGTAAATATGCTAATAACTTGTGTAATAAATGAAGGTTTGTTTCATATCGTTTATTTTTGCAGTCATATCCGAAAGATATTAAAAACTTTGAAATGAATGATGATAATTCAAAATGATTGAATTCATTTTAATTAAAAAATATATACATTTAAGATTCATTGCGATTGGGCATTTCAATGGTTTCAGCACTAGAATGAACACAGAAAAAAAAAACATATAGCGACTTTCCGTACCCGCCCCCTAAATTAAGCAAAGAGCTTAAAGTTGCTTTATAAGTAAGCAAGTTCTCTCTGTCTTGATGTTTGTCTGTGCCAATTTATTTGTTGGTGAAAGTTTGCTGTCATGGCAGTTTTTTTTTTCCCGCACTCATTCATGCAAATTATACCGGTTTTTACAGTAGATCGATTACCCAAAAGTTTTTAAAAAGATGAAGGGTTTTTAGTTCAGTTTTGTGTACGAATAGGAATACAGATAAAAAAAAATCCCTTTTCGAAATTTCACTATTTGAACAATAAGAGATTCTATGCAAAGAAATTTTTAAAAAAATTTTTAAATTCTTTTTTTTTAGTAGATTAAAACTAAAACAGCGAGCATTTTATAGACTAATATCGTGTCTCTTTAATTGATTCTTTATAGATAAATATACAATAAACCTATAAACACACTACCCTGCTGAAGTTAGGTATTGTGCAAAGAAGCGGCATTATCAGTCTTGTTCAACTGCATGCCTTACTTTATAAAACGCTAGACGCTTTTTCGTGTTTTGCCTAATATAGTTTTGTTTCCATGGGAACGCATGTTTGATCGTCTCACATACATTTAAAAATATTTAAATCCAATTCGTTCCGCTCTATAAGTTCGGGTTGACTTTTTCTACTGTAAAAAAAACCAGAATTTGTTGTTGTTGTTAGTTTTAAAAAATCATTTTTGATTAGTGTATTGCTGGATTCGTAGCTGCTCTTGCATTGTTTGTTTTGAATAATGATCAGAATAATTTTGACTTCATCGATTAATGAATATTATTCATTTTGCATAAGCTGATGTATTTCAATTTTGTAGTCTTAAAGGCGGATGTTTGAGAAATTGAATATTTAAATTTGAATTATATTCTCTTTTTTTAAATTTGGTATTAGGTCTTCCACGGCTTCATTTTCAAAATCTTTTAAAAATAAATAACCATTTTATTTAATTAAAATAGAAAGAGAAAGAGTTGTAAAAATGCCTCCCTCATATCATATTGTAGCTACAACAGCAACAAAAAAAACATCTTCAAAGGAGAATAGAATGTTGAAATTTTCGCAGCCGAATAATGCCTAGTCTGATATCCTTTTATTAATTGCCTTAAGGACTTTTCTATTGTTAATTCTAGCATTATTGTTTTAAAAATGGGGAGATGTAGAATGAGAGTGGCAGTGGATTTGGAAGTGCGGGTAGTGACACCATAAACATAACACATAAATTTGTTGTTGTTTTTAAAAAAATTACCTTAAAAAGTTAAAAATATGGTGCATTTAAGTAAAAATAGTCTGTTTCTTATATGGTTTTGACTTGCCAGAAACAAATTGCAAGTCAGTTGTTGCTTTCTTCATCTGTCACTTCACTCAATGTTTAATTTTGAAATTATCAAATAAACGTGAAAGTTGCATTGCTGCTTTCCACATAGCGCTGTCACCAGGCAACGAATTTTAAAATCAATATAGTTAATTAATATTTAAAAAGTATTGATAACCATATAATGTATCATAACGCACTTAAAATGCAAGGTTTGATCATAAGAAATTTTAAAATCGAATTAATTTTTTTACTCAAGTTTTTTTTGCTTCTCATTTACAAACGGTACTTTTGATTACGAATGATACATACTTTCTAATATCACAGCAGTTAAAAACGACGAATGCCAATCAGCGCCTGCTTCTTTTTTTCATTCTTCTAATGCGTTGCCTTGGTACTTGAAGAATAACAATGCTTTCCTTCTTGAAAGTGGTCACTTCTCTTTTTTACCACCTCATTAACTGCGAGGATGACAATCTTTCAGAATGAGATAGACTGTTCTCTTGGAACTATTAGCAATTACCGGACGGAAACGTCAACACGAGTTTCAACGGGAGTTATATTTGCGTCTCTTCTTTTTTGCTTATTTTTTACTTAAGCCGGTGAAGGAGAGCTAAAAAAGAACCGGACACTTGCTCTTTATCTGCCGTGATAAATAACGTGGAAGCACTTCCTGCAGACGCCGGTTCCTTTTTCTGGGAATCCGCCTACGATGCCACTTGCTCTTTTTAATTGGGCACCCTAGGACATGCTTATATTATTACTCCCTCCCCTCTCTACTAAATGCCAGATTGGATTTGGTTCTCTTTAATCTGATAGGTGTAGCAGTATTGATTTTGGTTATTTCTGTTGGTAGGTCTTATTTCAAAACAATGCTTGACAAGGATTCTGTAATAAGTTACTGACCATTCATCATGATATTTTTTTGTTAAAGATTTCATGTTGCTATGCCGAAAGTCTTGCTGCATTTGCAGTTTTTAATGTTTTGAAAGGAAAACATGAATCTTAGGCTGTATACTTAGAATAAATTTTTTCTGCATATTTACTCTCTTTAAAAATTAATCCAGTTGTCATTTGCTCTGATATAAATCTAAAAAAAAGTTAGCTTATAAAAATTCTGTAAAATCAGGGTTTTTAAAGAATTTTGACCTTGAATGAATAATTCATTTAATAAAATGATGGCCAACTTCGTTGCCGTAACACTAAAAACAGTTGCGTGTTTAGAATTCATAGTGACGCTATGTCGATTAGACCTGTGGCATAACCGCTAATTATTTTTTAAATTTAGATTTTCGTTGTCAAAATCAGTTATTTTTGTATATATTTGTTTTTCTAAGTATTTATTCAGCTATTTTATATTTTTTGTATGAGGAGAACTGAATAATTAATGGAAATGGAGGAATATTAGAAATAAAAAAGAAAAAAAACAGAAAAAATACATCAAACAATAGGCGGGACTCAGAAGAGAGCTGCATACCAAATGCATTGGAAAACATGAAAACTTGGTTTTTATTCATGTCTGATATATTAAAAAGTTTTTTTAAAAAAGAAGAAAAAAATTTTATCCTTTTCTTAAAAAGAATTTAGTAGAAACTGAGCTAGAATTTTTGCAACTACGATTTGGTTCCTAGCCAATTGACGCTTTTCATTTCTCTCTATTCATTCTTTTTTTTTTTTTTTTTTCTGCTTTCGTTCTTTATTGATATTTTTTTCTTTATCTTTTATCTCCTCTGCTACAGCTTAGTTTCGGTTTCCTATTCATGTTGGACCAATAGAACCGCGCGTGATTTAATTCCTATCTGTTTTCTCTCCCCCCCTTTTTCTGTTAAAAGCCTTTCATTTAAAAAAAAACTCATTTGCCATCTGTTTTAAGATAGTTTATATAAATTTAACCTCTTAAAATTTTTTTGAAGGGCATTTATTGATTCAAATAGTAGAAAATAGAAATGTTATAGAAATTTAAAGAATTAATTCTTTAAATTCATTTAAAGAATCTTAAACTGGAAATTTATGCTATATCCTATAAATTAGAATTAAATTATTAGCCACCAGAGTAAATGTCATGTTTATAGTTTATTAATTAAAATATTCTTATATCTTAATCGTTTCCCGCAATCTAAACTTTTAATCCATAAACATTTTATTACTATAATTTATTTCTTAAAAGAGTGAAAAAAAATTTGTAGTGTTTGAATAAATCTATTGGTGTTTAGGATTCTGTGAGTTTTCATGGAAATTGATTTATTTATATAAATGTGAGCTTGAAGACTCAAGGTATAATCTTCGGATTTAACAAATATAACACATTAAAATAAATTTTATGTGGTCACTGGCTTTCTAAACTTATTTTTGAGTCATTTGAACATTCCAAGTTCGGCGATCACGTGCTAGTAACATGCAGCAACGAAAGCTTCCTTGCCATGTTGTTGTTTCGGACTTTAGGTCGCAGAATATCGAGATTGACTTTCAAATGCGTTTGCATCTGCTCGTGACTTTATCTCATTCCACTGATTGTACAGGAGAAGGCCATCTCGGGACAGACGGGATGCAAATTTTGTATTTCGGAAGCGTACAGGTACAGATCTATCTCCATCGCTACCAATGCAGCAGCGTCCATTCGCGGAAACTGTCGTATTCCGGCTTTCCATTACTTCCAGGAACGCTTTCGTTGATTCAGCGGCCGTCCAATTTGCCGTCTGCCGCCTTCCACTTTCCACTGCCCCCTCACCTTGACGTGGGACACAACTGTGTCAACAAGAATCTGTTCGGGTGATTCACCCGCAAGAGCAAGTTCATTGGAACACGAAGCATTCGAATAAAATTCGTGTACAGCATACTCGAATACTAACCATCACCAGGTCAGACGATCCTTTAATTCCTGACAGGAATCGAATGTTTGGCAGAAGGGAAGAAATCAATCATTTAAGTCAACATTACACGGTGGCATTTATTCTGTCTTTTTGATTATTCTTTGTAAAAATCCTTATTACGTAATGTACATTTTGGTGTTGAGAAGATGTGTGATTATGAAATTCTTGAAAATATTTTGACAGTTTTTCTCTAGTTAAATATATTAACTGCTTTTATGCAATTTCAGAATCTAGAGAAAATTATAATAAAGAATGTAGATTCTTAGTTGATTTATATATTTGCTATTGTAATAATTTAACAGAATGATAACCCTAGGCAACCATGATGTAAAGACCTTCGGTTAGTTGATTCGTCTGCCATTTTTAGGTACTAAATATGCTAAGCAAAGTGTATGTGCATGTGTTCATGTCGAATTCAGTGTATGTCAGTAAAATATAATATCATTATCTCGTCCTCGCCGTGCTATTTTAGATAAAAAATATTCAAATCATTTGTATCTGGCCTATTTTTTAAGCGGCACTAGATAAGTGTGACCATTTAGTTAGATAGCCCATCACTGTTTATCCATTATATTTTTTTGCTCATTTTGAGGAACAACAATAACAAAAACACCTCACGATTTATTTTTTCCCTTCCTATATTGAATTAGTGCCGAATATTTTTTCAGTTTGATTTAATTTACTATTTATGTCGTTTTTTGTAACATACTTTCAAGTGATTTTCCTAAAAGTTGAAATGGCAGTTCATAAAAATTTCACAATCTTGTGTAATGTTTGCAAGACCGGACTCTGACCCACATTGATTAGATAGCATAATCTGGAAGATATAGTGAACATCCCATCCGAGGGTGTATTCAGCATGTAGGTTGATAGACCGAAATTACCGTGACCCATGGAATATATAGGCACTAAGCAGTAAATCTTCTGTTATGGTGGCACCATCCATCACGGTTCGCAGTTACGCAATTGGCGATGATTTTTTTCTTAGTAAAGAAAGAAAGAGATGTCAACTTTTTCACCGAAGTCTACCCGTCACTTGAAGACCCTCCCACAGACTTACCACCTCCTCTCTTCTTGGCCCACTTTGATACTTTTTTTAATACATATTTCAGCTTCCCCGTTGTGAGCCCTGATTGGTGATGACAATTGACTCGCCGTTGCGGTATTTCGGAAGATTAATAGAGTCCTCGTAAAAAATTGGATAATGGATTTAGTTCTGGAAGACATCAGGCTTCTTTTTCCCTCTGTGATTCTTCTGTCTTCGCTGTGGAGTTTTCATTTGGATGAGATTTTTTCCGTCTTCTGATTGCGTAACTGCTATTAAATTAGTGCACTATCCGAAAATGATTACTCAGCAGATTACTTTTATGTCTTTTCCTTGAAGCTATTTATTTAATTAGAAGATAGAAAAAAAAATACTGTGGCACAGGCTGCTCATTAATATCTTCTCTTTCCGCTATAATACAATATAAGGGAATTCTGGAACATTTATGAAAGCATATATCTTATGTGAATGTGTTATATTGCTTAGTAATATATAGAGTTTTTGTGTTCATGATCTGGTATGAGGATTTTATAATGGTCGTAATCTAATTAGTTTCACACTTTCAGATAGCGATTATCTTTATTCTTTTTGTGCGCACAACCCATTTTCAGCTTTAATATTAAGAATTAATTCATTTCAACTTTATTCTTTATCTATTAATGCCTTTTTATAATATCCGTATTCTGTATATAAAGATTCAACAATTTTAAAGATTAACAATTGTACTGAATAAAATGTCTTAATTGCTTTTTTATTTTATCTGGGGATAGCTTCTGTAACATTCTGCTGTATGGTTATTATATTGAGTGTATTCTGAAAAATCTGGTTGGAATTCACTGCCTGGTTAAGTGAATATGTGTGTATGAAGCGAGATCGACTTTTAATGAAACAATTAAGTCGATATTCATATATCATACTTAGGATTTATTTTTTCTAACTGTACTCACATGAACTAACCATGCTTGAACTCATTACGATATTCAACTAAAAGCCTGTCCAAATTGAAATGAGCTAAAACGATCCCCCCTCCCCCAGTGTAACATGTCATTTCATCTAGTTACATTACTCCCTCTTTTTTTCTTATTAACTCTCCCCATTTTTTTTTTTTTTTTTTTTTTTTTTTTTTTTAGTCTTCGTCACTCCTAGACTCCCCTAGGCTTTATTAACGTTTATAATGAGCTTGTACCGCGGTAACAAGGTTCGGTATTTCGTCACATCCTGATTGCGAAAAAGGCGACACGCTGTGACCACCTACGTCGATGGTACAAGCTAAGTGCAACAAGCATGGATTGTTTTGACGAATCTAATGCATTCAGGCTGTTCATTACATTTAGCTCTAAAACATGGTGGAACTTCCGTTCTTCTCATTTTCTTGGAAATATATTTTGTGAACATACGTCTTGATAGATATTGTTGATTATGGTTAGTGAAATGAACTCTTTGGGATTGAGAACACAGACTGAAGCTTTTAGAGTTGTATGGTAACATGAAAAAATAGATTCATGAACAGAATTTCATCAAAGTAGATTTTGTTGAATTTCTCAAGTATATTTTCACCACTTTTATTGAAAACTCATATTTCCATTCTGGGGTTTTTCATCATGTTATTTTTTTTATTATTTGGAGTAGAGATTGCAATGTGCAAGACATCCAGAAGCTTTCGCCCTTGCAATTTTTGTCATTTCTCCGTTTTCCTGGTATAAAGAAATGACTAGTGTTTATTTTAACTGCAAAAACTTTTTTCTGTCATTCAGACGGTTATAAAAGGATATATATTTCTCCAATACAATCTCCAGTACTATTTCTCGAATATTTTACTTTTATTTTTGGTCTTTACATATAGTCTTCTGCATTGTGTGTATGCATTTATATTCTTTTCTGAAATTATTTAAGTTAGAAATACTTTCTCACGGTCTGTTCTTTCATTCTGCTTTTTTTTTTAACCATGACTCTTACAAGGATATATTGATACAAATTGAAACCTTAGGAATAAATAAATAAAATGTGTTTAAATTTAGATAACCTTTCACCTGACACTTTTCAAATTTTGGTATTAGCTATAAATTGCTAAAATGAACATGATGTTGTGATGAAATTATGCCACGTTTAACGAAATCTTTCCTGTAATGTAATTTCTCATCCTGAAATCAATGGTTTGTTTTACCATAGCGTTTCCAAACGCAATCGCAAAGGGATATTTATATTTTGTACCTCTTTTTCTGTGGAGTTCCAAAAATGTTATCCTTTCTCTCTTCTGTAAACTATATTATGCTCTGTCGGAACTAAATTAGTCACTTCCGCTGGTTGGATTCATCAAGATGCGTCATTTCCGCTATCTATATCGTAGCTTTTCTAAATTCGTCCGCTAAGGCATCCGAGGTGTTCTTATTATTTATTTGTTTATTTTGTAAACGGGAAAAGCTACTGAATTTGTGTCAAGTAATGTATACTGTCATCAACATTGTAATTCTTTTAGCAAGGAAGGCATAAAATTTAAAACTTACCCCTTTATAATATTTGAGTGACTGTCTAGTAAGCGTATACTTCCATTCCCTGCATTTGGCCTGTTTTTGCCTTCTGTATTACTTTTATTTCATGAATTTCTTAATCCCAAAATTTTTAATATAAATTTCTTATAAATATAGTAAAAAATATAATACATGATTTCAGATAAATTGATACATTTGATTCTTAAAATAGATTAAAAGAAAAATTTACTTCTGATATGCAGTTTTTGGAAGTCTTAGTGTTACATATGTCTTTAATTATTTTATTATAATTCTATGCTTGTTAATGCAAGGAAGACGTTTTCTCTTTAGCAAACATTTTGAAAAAGCACGAAAAATTTCATGTTTTTATCAAGAGCAATTCTGGAAAATTTTTATGTGAATGAGTTCAGAGACCTCAAGATTATCACGAATATGGATTGTATGAAAATGATACGAAAGCATTTGTAAAATTGTATCATTCGCAGGTATTTTATTAAAAGTTTTTTCAATTATTAACTAATGGTTTGTTAAAGAAACCTTTCGTTGATTATGGAATATTTGTGGATTTCTTGGAAAACCATTCTGAATTCTTGCCTGAAATAAAAAGGTATTTAAAAAACATAAAATCGACTATTAAAATCTTCTGAAATATAAATTAGCTGAATCTTGGTGGCATTAATGGAATGTCTTGAATTTCATAGTTCTTATCATTCTATATTGTTATTGTTGATAAAAGATAGATTTAGTGTTCGAGTAATAATATGGAAGTAACATTAATAATATAAATGTACTCGGATAAAAAAGTATAAAATGTGAATGTTTCTACAAAAAAATGTTGAGACGATTTGAATGTTTAACTTCATAGATCTATTGACATTTTTTTTTCTCATTTATACTGATATTGTAAGTAGTCAAGTCATCTGGACTCTTTTATCATTATTTTATGGTGTTCTTTAAATATTGTTCGATCAAAGATTATTGCATAAAGAGTTGGAAAAATACTAATATATAGAGAAACTACAAGTCAAATTCCTGTTATCCGTCTCATAACAACCCTATTGTATTTTGAAAACAGAGTATTAGTTTCATAAATATGAACCAAATCATCAAATTCGCATTGAAAGATTTGTACTCTAAGTAAAGTAATTTTCGTGACTTTTCTCTCACCTTTTATAGAATTTCCTTTAAGTGTAGATTGCTAATTGAATGTGTCTGAGTGGAAGTTTGCAATGAGCTTCTACTTAACTATATTTTGGGATTCAAAGCGGAAGGATATATCAGAAGCTCATTTTGAAATCTCCTTTTCATATTTCTTGCAATTAGTGTATTCACGAAAGACGATGCCGCTGGAGAAGTCGAGGGGAAGATGCCCAAGAGTACTTATCTAATAATATAACGGCACGTGATCGCCTTTTGAAGTTATAATCGCTTGGTTTCGCTTCATTAATGACAGTTAATTGGATGGTGTTCTCTTGCACAATTCGAACCTCCCCCCCCCCCCCGCCCATGGCGGGTGTGTAGGAGATCGGCTGAGAGATTTGATGGATTATTGCGACAAAACGGGAAATATTCTTTAAAAAAGAATTTTCCCATACTGTAGTGGAAACTGCTAAGACTTCCAGTCTTGCATGGCCATCAATCTTGTTTGAAGACATCTTAATTAGAATTTTGTTTTGAAGTATTTTCGGTTGATGACAGTGACTTTTAGGAGTTGTGAGATGTGAACAAATCAAGCAGTAAAAGAGAAAAGCGTGTTTTCATGCCCCCTCTTCTAACAAATGTGTTTACATGGAAAATGGAGATAAAATAGTATAAAAAATTGCTTTGCCTGAATGAATTGTTAATTATTTTCCAAGACAGTAATAGTTAGCATGTTAAGTAATTCTTTCCATAAAAGTAAATGGAATTTTATGCTGATTACAGTTCATATATATATATATATATATATTAAATAATATAATGAATTTTTTCTAATCTATGTATCTAATCAGGGATCAAACTTTTTTTAGATGTTTGCATTTGATTTATGTAATTTCTTAATATATATTAAGAAATATAGAAATGAATTCATACTTTGCAAAATGTGTAGTCAAATTTACGTATTTTTCATTGGCGATCACGAAGTTTCTAAATAAAATTCCATTTTCTTAAAAGAAAGCTTAAGTGATTTTTTTATTTAAATCATTGTAGACAGATTTCAAGACTATAGAAAATGCGTTTCTCATTTAACGTTGTTTCATTTAATCTGAAGACTGAATAATTGCCTATTCTTCTGAGAGGGCTGGCCTAGTTCTCTTGCAAGGGGAGGAGTGTCGTTCCAAATAGAATCTCATCCGTTTGTGGTGAGAGGGGATATCTGTCCCAGAAAGCGTTCTTTGTCGTTCGAAAAGATTCTTACTTCTGCATACCCTCTTCCCCTTCTCTTTTTAGAAATAGATTGAAAGAATGATTTCAGGTCTCAGGTGTTCCACATGTCTGGTTCAATGAGGTTTATAACTTTCTTCTTGATATATTGCTGCTGTGCTTATATTAAGTTACCTGTAACATGACTTGCCTAGGGTTCGTTTAACAGCATGTGTGTTAAGATATTTTTCAAAGCATAGTAGGACAATGCTTTCCTTTCGTATAAATAAAAGTTTCTGTTGTTACAATAAAATTAATAATAAAATGAAATAAAACATCTATTAATGAAAAATCCAGAGAAATTTAATTTTTTAAAACGAGGTCTGCAATAGCCTCAAACACAACTTGAAAAGAAACAGCATGGTGAATTCGAATGTAAAGACTAATAGTAATATAATTCTAAGATATTTCAAATTTGATTGCCCAAAGATTAGATCGATTATTTCTAATTTATTCTTATGTGAAATGACAAGATACTTCAAATTCAACTGTCTGACGATTGGACAGGGCATTGCAGATTTGATTCTCTAACGTTTATTTGGGTATATAACAGATATTTGCTTAGAATATCTGATATCTATTAGTTTGTATTGATACGATAGGATAAATAATTTTAAAAAAATGTTTTGAGCATATTATTAATATAGTGTTAATTTGGATACATGTGTAATATGTTATCTTTTATCCCCAAACTTAAATAATACCATAAAATCAAAATAATTTTAATTTTATTCCCAGTTTTATTATGCTACAACTTCGAAATTTTACTGTTTGGGATCTTAATTAACCTTCATACCATGCCTGAATTGAAAAGTCATTACTCCCGCCTTTTATTTGTCTGAAAAAATGCGTCGTATGTTTTATGTACTGAGAGATAGAGTACTTAAATTTAATTGCTGAAATATCTGAATTGTTTTCAAACTTTTTGCCTTTTTTACACAAAAATAAATAAATAATGCATTTAATGAATAGTTAGTCGAACAATATTTCTCTGTGAGGAAAAGTTTTAAGCCTTACGTATCGAAAGCATTTGAAATTCTTCCTGCGGCATCTCCTGAAATAGTCCTCTAATTCCGTCCTTTGGACTCATAAACCACGATTTATTTGGCATCCGCCATTTCAACCCTCTCTCTTCCCAAGATCGTTAAAAGAGCTTTTCTGTCCAGTTCAGACCAAGTTCGCTCAGTTCAGGATTAAAAGATTAAACCGATGCACCTGAGCTGTGTAATTTGATGGTGGCTCGCCTTAATAAATCATTATTCAAACTGTCTCTTGAAAGTAACTTTCCCTGAATCGAAAGACCACTGAAACGATCACTGATTGGTCTTGACAAGGGCAGATTAAGTTAGACTAGGGACATCTGGCTATCAAGCTTCGTGGAAACTAACGCCTTTAAAACCATGAGATATTGGTGGTACATTTTACTGAGGGAAAATAAGCTGTTCTTTCTGAAAGCATGTATTTTTCGGTGCTTAAAGAGGTTTTTAGAAGCAAGGTTCCAGGAAAATGTCAAGTGCTCGTTGCCTGTAATCTGCTTCTGGTTTATTATGCTTTGAACCACCTAAATCCGAGCGTTAGAAATTGTTTTATTTCTCTGTGTGTAATGACAAGTTAATTATAATAGAATTACTGATAATAATATCGAGAAAAATTGGTAAGATATAAAAAACATGATTCGTTAATGGCTATCGAAATTAGGGTTGTAGAGAAGGTATTATACATAACAAATCCGAATTCCAAACTTTTGAATCTAAATTCTGAACCATTGGCATTGACTTTTAATTCTTAACTACATTATTGAAAATACTTCTGTAGAAAGGTTATGGTATGAAGATGACTCTAATTTTTCAAAGTATGTCGGGTAGTCTGATTCATCAAAGCATACATATCATAATCAGCTAAAGTTATAAAAATCGAGGTTTCGGTGATCAGTATGAAATGAAAAGGTTCTCACTATATAATTTGAAATTTGCTGTAATTGATTTCAATTTTATTTAATTTTTGTTGAAATTGCATACTATTATTTTCTTAATTGTCTTTCTTTTTCTAGGTAAGTTCATGATTACTTTCATACTTCTGTTCTGTCTTTCAATCCTTAATGAAACTGTAAGTGTTAAGTTTTTATAATTAAGTTCAAGTGTATGAATTTTTACTTTAACTGTAATATGAATTTATACTTGAATTATATAAATTATTCTATCAAATTTTGTATAATTATGAATATATCCGATTTCAAACTCAATGCAATTTTAGTTGTTTCAATCATATAAACTATTCTCATACAAGCATTTTTCCATCATGTGTTAAAAAAATTGTAAAAACTATTTTTTCCTCAGTACTTTGTAAATATAGTCTTATTCCTCTTTTACGCTGTTCAAAAGACCAGAGAAATAGTGGTGTCTAGTAGAGGGAAAATGTAAATCACAGGTAACTCCTTACAATGCTTTGAAAATCTGAGATAATAGCAGAAAATGTTAAAAACAGGAATTTAAATGCAGGCCACGAAGTTGAAATTTTTTTATTTTGTTTGTATGAAATCACTATTTTCAAGTTGAGAAACATATGTGAGAAATTTTGCTGTTATGGCACACATAGGAAATTATTATTTATTTAAATCATAGATATTGAATTAAATTGTTATTTTTATCTATAGATGGCACCAGTAAAAAATCTTCGAAATTGCAATAATCTATTCTGAATGATTTCTCAGGTTGCACCTCATCATTTTCTGATATAATTGTAATGCCAGTTTTGGTTATGTATTTAGCAATTTTTAAATTAAATCTTCCGCTAATACAGGTATACATAATTCGATATTATAAATAATCAGGAATACAGATTCATAAAAACAGCAAGAATATATATATATATATATATATATATAATATGCAAATGAATCGGAGCATTTGCCGCCTTTTAAAATATTAAATTAGGAGAATGGTCTACGTCTGCCACCCTCTTCTCTGGTACTTTGAATGTTTACGGTACTTTACCATTTATATGCTCAAGTTTTTTTTTTCTTTCTTTTTTTTCAATTTGACATCTTTTTCCGACCTTGTTTGAACAACTACACTGATTCTGCTAACGGAAGGGAGACGTTAGATGTCTTCGGAACTTTCTCTCTACCCCAATTCCCACCGTCCCATCGCCGGAAGTACCCCCTGCCCTCCTCTTTTTCTTAGGAGGCCTTACAAGAGACATTCCTGCTCAAATTGGGGCACTGAGGTTCCGGAAGCTCACCTTACGGTAGGCGCCCCAACGGTTCTTTAGGGCTGTAGCTTGTAGTTACACTGTTGTCGTAACTATTTTAGGGTGACGGCCCTATTATTTGTAATAGAAAATGGATCAACTATTGATTGTTGAATTTTCTATACGTGTTTGCCCTTTTTTTTCCAGTTAAATATGGTTCTTTGCTAATATGATTACCGAAAAAAGGGATCGTAATATCATTGTAATTAAACTTTTCAATTTCCTACTAATATTTAATATCCGAAGAAAAATTAAATATCAATTGTTTCATATTCTGTAATTCCGTTTATGTTTTATGCCATTAAATTCTGTTGGTTAATTAGGATATAAAAAATGTTAAGGAAATTAATCTGATTTTGTTTCATTGTATAAATAACAGTCCTTATCTTATTTCTCTTTACATGACAATGAACTTATAACTTTTTCCACATATACATTGATAAATTTTCGACGGCAGAACAATGAAAGCTACCTCTTTTTGTTTTATCTTTAACATGTATTTATAATGTAACCTAATTTAATGGCCTTCGATTTTTATTTTTAATTTTTATGTTTACTGTTCCCGAAGTATGCTGTATTGTTTGTATATAAGAACTGTAAATCTCTTTTTCGTTCTGTTTGTTCATTTCCGTAATTGTATTGATAATTTATCAAATAAAAAAATACTTTGAAAAAGACTATATATTATATTTATAATTCCTGGCGTTATAAATAGCAACTAAATTTTCCTTTTAAATTTTAATAATGTTTCTATCTTGATAAACACTTTATAAAATTTATCATCTCTGTTCATCTTCTTCAATAATATATGAAATAATTTTATTTATTAGTTTTTGACTCCTTTAATACTACTTACTCTTGATCTCTGCTGTAAATATTTTCCCTACAATTTTTTTATAAAACATTTTCTGTTTAGAAAACCTAATAACTTTAATCGAGGAAAAACTTGATCCATGTAGGGTTTTTTATCCACTCCCTACCACCTTTTTAATTCGATCAAAATACACTCCCGCAGCACGCTGGCAGATGTGTTATCCCTCTTTTGACCTTGAAGGCAGGGATCCATATTCTCAAGTATGGGTTATAGAGGAATAGAAGGGACCTGTTGTGTGAAGGCTCTAGACATCTGTTGAAGGGGCAACACCTGCCTCTAGTTTCAAACCTGAGATGCGGTTTGAAGGTGAGGAGGAACAGGTAGTGTGTATATTCCTCAAAGGATGAATATCGTATCATCCTTCGGAATAGGGTCAGAAAGTGAAAGGAAAACTTTTGTATCCTATTTCCACCCTCGTTGTTAATTACTTTTAAGCATTGAAGAATTAAAAATTTGAGACATATGATTTTTGACGTAATACAGATTTCTCGCAACGAATATTCCTACGCAGAAACATTTCTGGAAATTTGTAAACAATACCGTTTTATAATAACGGAATTAATCGGGTTCGGAGTGTTATTTTTGCAGTATATATAGATTTTTAATTTCAAAGGGGAACATAATGTTGTGATATATTTTAATGTTTCTGAAGTTTAAAATTTTTCTTTTAAAATTCGAAAATTTTCAATTTAAGATAAATATCTTTCTCTTGTATGCCGATAATGTTGCGACTTTCGAAACGGAAATAAGGATGATGAATATCGAAAGTCTTCATGGATATCAAAATTTTTTATGTAGATATTTGAAAGACTTATCTAACTTGTATCCCTACCCTCTTTGACTATTACATATTTCTTTCTGTGCATTCTATTTTCCGATTCTGTCATAATATTTTTAGTTGATTTTAGTTACACTACAGAAGAAAATCGTTTAATATGTTGTGGAGTTAAGGTCTTGAAAAATTGCGTATTGTTATTTTTTTCATCTTGTTTGTAATAAATAATTTTTGTTTTATTTACTGTTCACTTTTAGATCTGTCATTTGGGGTATATGGTTTTCACTCTGCTAAAAATCTATAGAATACTTGAGGTCCTTGTGGGTTATGCTAGAGTTTTTCATAGAACCATCACATCTTTGAATGGGTATTGGGACAAATGCGTACTAACGACTTTCGTACAGGTCATAAAAGACCAATAAATCACTCTAAGCCCATTGAAAAAAGGGGGTAGGGAGTAATTAGTCTAGGTTTGCAAAAAACGTGTTATCTGTTGGCAAGAGTATTTGGCGGGAAAGGGTATTGGCGTTTTAACTAAGTTTTGATGCGTAAACATAAGAAAAAAAGTTTTGTCTCTATGTGTACGAGATATGCTGGCTCTCAACACACCATACCGTTTAGCTCCGAAATTTGGCTAATATTTACTTTGAAGGATAGAAAAGTGATTTTTTAAAAATTTAATTAAAAAATAAAAGAAATATTGACTTTATTTTCTTTATAACTTTCTAAAAATTTACAGTAAAAAAAAAAACAGTTTTTACAGCATTATAAAATTTAAAAAATGCGTATAAAAACCGTACGTAGGAATATTTTCTCATGTCTTATACCTTATTGTTCAGAATATATATATATAAAAGACGGACAGACAGATAGATAACTGGACGACAAAGGTGGTAAATTTAAAGTATACGACGAAATACATCAAGAACGCTTGCATTACTACGCTTGAATTCTCTGAATTATTCATTCACACAGTCTAAGTATGCTAAATATAGTTCTCAAATAAAAATCAATAAATTTTAAAAGAAAATGTAAAACAGAAATTCCATTCTAAAAAATTACTCCTAAACTCAATTATTACCATCACAAACGATTCTAATTGGTTTAAGAGAAGCTGATCATTTAATTGTACATTTCAAACGATTAATAGTACATAAGTCAATAAAGAATTTAACAATTGATAACTTTCCTACTATTTGAAATTAAATCTGTTCAAAGCTTTTGAACTTCTGGGAATCAAATACATAATACATAGTAAAAAATTTGGAGGGAAAAGGTTGTTTCGAGATTTGCATTATCACAGGACCCCTGGAAGGTTTAAAATGGCCATGAATTCTTCTGAAATTAGAAATAATTACACTGCTTAAAATATGGTTAAAAAACGCATAGATAATCAGTAAAAATTTCAATGATGGTGTAGGTTTATATTGTTCAAGGGTAAATTACCAGAGCTTCATTTAATACTATTGTTAATGGCTTATTTTACATACAGGAACGATCTATAAAAAAAATTAAAGTTTCTGAAGAACATATACTGCATATATTAATGTAAATTTCTTACTACGTACATTAATGTAAATATTTTTTTAAATTCTGTTTTATATTTTATCAATAGATTTGTAATTAGGGTTTAATAAATAGTGTCACTAGAAGAAAATTAAATTTGAATTCAGCTAATATCACCTACAAATTTGCGCAGATAAAAAGTATCAATTGGCAAAATATTAATATACTTCTGATTTAGAAAGCTATTTATTTTATGCACCGTGTAATAACAATATTTCATATATAAAATTCAAAGTCGTATAATGAACAAATAATTTATCTTTATCTGAGCAGATTTTTCATTTAAATGTAACAGCACTGAAATTAAATCTACAATGATAAACAGAAAAGTTTAAATTTGTAAAAGAAATATATAGCACGGAAAATTAACATTCGTAGTTGGAATCTTTTCTTACTGCTTACGTCATTTCAAGATTTTTTTTATAACTATTCCCATCGTACAAATAATTTCAATGCTTTTAACACCATTTAATTGTACTTCATACTTAAGAAACAATAATTTTTTTAAAGTTCCTATATTTAAGTAACATACATTTCAGTGTTCAAACTTAGTAAATTAAACAAACGAATCAAGAAGAAATAAAATAAAAACTAATGAAACCAAAATTCTTTTGTTTAATGCAAATCGTTATATTCATGTAAAATAATTCCTTTACCAAAATCTAGATTATTGTTCCAAAGTCGATATAGTATTTATATGAAAAAAATATCATTGGTCATTAATTTTTATCATATTTTTTGAATAAACTCCTTGAAAAGCAATTCATGCTTCATAAAAAACCAAGAGGAAAATATCGCATGAAATGGTATTAAACAACATTAAGTATTCGTAATTTTGTTAAGTATGTTAACTCTCGCCAAACTTGACACTTTCAGATAACGTTTAAAATGTTGCAGCCTCTTCTAAAACTCATCCTTTACAGTAACACAATCCCATTGTAAACGGGACCATTGATTGACAGTTTTATGACTCGTACGCAAATGACTCGTGCGAAAGAGTCATACAACCCTTTGAATGCTTTTAGTGGAACTTATAAATTAGCGATGCGATAATTCGATACTCGTATGTTAGATGAGTATGACTATTAAGAAATTAAACTTCCATATTGCACCTTGTCTATGGAAAGTAACTTTATTATTCATTCAAATGTTTTAGCTTATCAAATGTACTTTTCATGAATCGAATATTTTTGAATACTTAAATAATTTTAAAAAATATATTTTATTAATTTTTATTAAAATTTGGGTTTTAAAAAAAAATTTACATTTGAAATTGAATAATTTTTAGAATTTGTGCATTTGGTCTAAAATTTGAACCAATATTCGGTATTTGGCCAAATTACTGTTCTTTACAATGCTGTTTTTAAGTAAGCCGTCTTTTTGCGAAATGTTCAAAGTATAAATCACCACTCTGCCAATCCACACCTACAGCAAACTTCAGCATTTCAGAACTTCAACAGCGAGGTAAAAGAGGATCAAATATTGACTTCCCCTTCCACTTATTTCGATAAAAGCGGGGAGCTGAAAGAAATCAACTTTGAAAGGATCGCTGTTTAAATGGGAGGAAAAAAGTTGGCTGAACTGTTATTTCCCGTTGATATTGAGGGTAAGGAAAATGACTAAATAATTTTACGAAATACGACGTAAAACGAAGGTTAACATGTTGAATGCCAACTGCGAGATAACTCGTAGATTGCGTTCTTTTCTAGAACCTTTGGCGTGATGTGTTGGCGGAATTGTGCCAATACGTAGGTTGAATTCCGCCAAGGATCGAACCCGGGACCTTTGGGTTTGTAAGCCAGTAACTTATCCACTATA